>NQFO01005287.1:0-46520 GCA_003991265.1 Pseudoperonospora humuli | reverse complement strand
GCTCCACCTCCGTTTGTCTTCTTCAAAATGGGCACCGCTCGTGAGCATGGGGGGCCATCGCACGCCGCAATATCACGAGAGTCATCTGGGATTTCTTCCACAGATGTGTATACCAACACTACTTCATCCGTTGTCACACTGCTCAAGTCAGATCGCGTGACTTGTCAGCAAGAAACTTCATCTTTATTCAGTCAATGGTAAGTTAGTAGCGTTTCAACCATGGCATTCCCAGAATCAGATCAAACTTGTCATCGAGGTCGAGTAGAATGAACTCGTCTTCACCTCGGAAATCTTCACACTTCATTGCCAAGCGAACAACTCGCTTTGGCATCTTCACAGTCGATCCATTGGCCAACCGGATAATCATTGCCTTGTCTTTATTCGTATCAGGCATCGGCACTTCATGCCTGGCGATCACTTCGTTTTGAACAAAATTGTTCAAAGCACCAGTGTCAATCAAAGCACGTAGAGGCGTTGCAATACCGTCTACATAAACTTTGAGAACGATCAAACCTGACGTTTGAATGACACTGTTCTCCCTTGTGGAAATTGCATGTGCGTCATGCACATTGAGACCAGAGTCTTGTGTATCCACATCCACAGTTCTCTTCTCGAGCCCAGTAGAAAGCTTCACCTCTACTGATCGTTCCTATTTTCTTAACGTTGGGAACGACCGAACCCACGGCTGCGACCGTAGTTGTTCGGGCACGAACCCTGTGTCGTTTGCCGATCGGGCAAAGACATCTTGCAGTTCCGAGCGAAGTGACCCAGCTTCCTGCAACGAAAACATTTTCCATCGT
This sequence comes from Pseudoperonospora humuli, assembly GCA_003991265.1. Lineage (NCBI taxonomy): Eukaryota > Oomycota > Peronosporomycetes > Peronosporales > Peronosporaceae > Pseudoperonospora > Pseudoperonospora humuli. The sequence goes on along the minus strand of NQFO01005287.1, from coordinate 45,720 downwards.
TGCGAGGACGTTCATTTCCAGGTGTGGAAATGTACGAAGCGTCCATTGGTTCAGGACCATCGTGCGCGACATTCGCTTGTCTTAGTGGTCTTGAAGCAAATCCTTGAAACTTGGCTTGCTTCATGCTGAACCCTTCTTGCATCGCACGGCTGATGGCTTCGTCCAGCGTCTTAGGGAACTCACGGAACAGTTGATTCCGGATTGAACCATCGTTCAAACCTGTCATGAACGTCATAACTTGCGTTGAGATGTCAATCGGTTCGTCCACGATGCTTGAGACCAAGTAGCGCGCTCGTTAAGCACATGAATGCCTACCGAAACGGCCTTGGTGAATCTTAAGGAGCTCGGCGCATGCACGGAACTCACTTTGTGGTAGTTCAAACGCTGCCTTGAGCTCTGCCTTGAAATCTTCGTAGTTGTAGAAGCCGTTTGAATCTGTCAAACGCTTTCCATAAGCCCAGCCCTTCGTACGGCCCGCAAGGTTGGACATCGCAAACAACACTTGCTGCGAAGGTCCGCGAAGATGTCCTGTAGTGATAGCTGCATCCAACTAGACGAACCATCGTGAGAGGGGTTCGGTTTTGCCTCCACGATTCGGAGAGTACAGAACTTGAACTTGAAGTTCTGCGAATAATTCCCTGTGAAGTGAGTGGCTCGCGCCATCACTTCAACCTGCAATGACACGTCGCATGCGTCAAGAGCGAGGTTCCCCAAAGCAGGAATCATCATTCCGCACTGATTAGTACAGAGAACCTTTGTGACGTCATCTGATGACGTCACACATGCACACAAGGACCTGTTGTACCGTAATGCCTCTGGCTTTTGCCTCTGCAATGCACGCTGAAGGTGGTGTGTGACGCACACGATCTGGCAAAGAGATCCATCATCACGTAATGGCTGGTTAAGGCCCATCACAGTAAACCCAAATGAACAATCGCTCCTTCAAAGGATTGGTGGGTTTTACCTCCTAGTCTTGGAGGTCCGGTTCTTACTCTAGTGAGCGACATGATTATTCACAGCTTACTCCTTCAAATGCTGTGCAAAGTTATTCTAGCCGCCTGGACTCACTCTTTATGGCGGTTCCCCACTGGGTGGAACCACTCATTTGACTTTTGACCAAGCCATTACACCATAGCGAAAAGACTTTGATATCCTATACGCACCTGTATCACGTAGCCTATACTATGCTAATTATCACCGTTTTTCACAACTTGGCGCTTACTGGCAGTCCGTTCTCTTCATTTGGAATAATCGACTACTGAAAAAATTGTACGACTTCAATCAAAGTTTGACAAATTGAGCACTCCAATGCTTCACAATGTCGATATTACATACAGAGCGAATAGACGTACTCTGGTTAGTCGGTCAAAACAAATCAAGTTGACTATTTTGTAAGCCCAAGAAGAGATTTTTTGTCTGAGCGACTTATTTCAGGTTTGCAATGGAGAGATTACGCACAAATCTTTCTCTCTTTTTCTTCGCAACCGTCAACCCGGACGTGTAACATGCGCAAGTGCTTGCTCCGAATTTCTTGATTGGGTTCACGTGTTGCTGGGGCTTCTAAGGCAATTTTTCTATTGGCCCAGTTCCTGCTGCATAATATCTCTGCGTCTTCTATACTTGGGTCTTTGGCATCTATAAGTTGTAATAGCTTAGGGTGGCAAGAATTCGGGCAATTATTTCCAAGCATGCTACTCCTACGCTACCCTTGTCACGCTTAGGATTGAGTCCACCGAAGCAGACATGTCCACTTTTCCTAGAAACCAATATGTAGAGTATACACGTTTCGTAAAGAAAATTCAAGTGTGAACGTTCCTTTCGGCTGGGTGGCCTTCATCAGTGAGAGTTCCCACGTGTAATGTTTTGGCAGTTCTGAGCCATTCATTTATGTGAATGAGCTCTCAGCCACTCAATTCATATAAGAGCACTTGAACTGTCAACGCTTAAATTACATACAATAAAGTTGTTGAGCCAAAAGAGAGTAAACCCGCTATTAATGCCCTGTGTAGCCATCACGGGTGCAAATGTTGTCCTAAGCTGTATGGCCATCTTTCAAATTAATGTTGCCCTAGGTTGTATGGCCATCTTAGGTGCAAGAAGGGGTTGACGCGAAGTGTTATGGGGCTGGCAGCACAGGGTTGAGCAAAATTTGGGTAAAACTTTCTAAGGCAATTTTGACAAAATTTCGTGCAGGGTGTCGCGGCAAGAGTAGAGTATCCCTCCTCCTACCCCCTCGCTTCCCGGTGTTTCGCGGCTGCTCCGGCCGCAACATTTATTCGAATCTCTCGATACAATGGCTTCACTAGATATTTTATTATCCAGCTTTACCATGTTCCTCATCTGAAGTGACGGAAAGTCGTCATCACCTCGGCGTCTTTTAACGCCTTCCTCTCCGACGACTCTGCTTCAGCTCTAAGTTCCAGCCACGACGACGCGAGTAGTTGTCCTCAGCTCAATCTTAAAGACGACGAGGAATATCTCGGGAAGGCCAGTCGTGGATCGCTTCGGGTGTCCAACCAATCGCGAGGATCCCCACTGCCTCAAATATCAAAGACACGGCTCTTCTCCATGACGTTGACAGGAATAATGGCGCGAATATCGTCGGGAACGCCCTCGTCCTTCCTTGGTGAAGCCTTTTCCTCATAGCAGCTGTGCTGAAAGTCACGAGACTCCTTGTACCGGCTGCGCGGATGGTTCGACGACGCAAGAGAAAGGGTGTTAGCTAGAGCCATGGTTCATTTCGGAGAGTTGAGCTCGATTGCCGCCAAAGGTCTGCTGTACTTGGTTCACCAGGCTGGATCGTCATCTTGGAGGTGCCCAAGAGCTGCACCGAACCTACTGCAACACGAGCTTCACCCTAGCCGAAAGGGACGCATTGTCGTCGTCAATATCGAATGTTCATGTTGGAGAGACTTTGCTGCACGGGAAACAAATACGCAAAGCCGGTCCGTCTAATCCAGCATGTGGCGGTGCCACAATGTCTTTCCCATCCGAGATAGCCGTGAATTCTGTCCAGGATGTCGTTATACAAACGATAAAACGGCTGGGTCTTTGAGAGCGTGGCGGACGGGCTAAAGCTGCACGCGAGGTTGTGGATCGATGATCCGGCCACCAGAAGGTCGTCCTCGCTCCCCTCGTGAAAGTGGAGGATGGTCAAACCTCTCGACCCCAGTCTTCCCAAGAATAGTGCCACCAGTATCGCCGGTGACGTCTGGAACCCGATGCAGTCCGCTTCACGCAATGCCAACACAAACGACATAACAGATATAGGAATACCATTACACGGAGCAAAACCCTTGAGCATCCTACTTACAGCCAGAACGTGGGCTTGAGGCGGCTAATAGTCGCCCTTCGCCTTCATCCCTTGGTCCACAAAACTTCCGCTGGTTTATTGCTGTATGCTTTGGGCAGGCAACTCGCCTTGGTCGTTGGGGTCAGTCAACACCCTCAGCGAGTTGTGCGCGCTTTCAACTTGACCTCGCAGACTCACAATCTTCTGCCAAAGCTGAGAAAGCTCACCTTGATCATTAAGCTGAGTCGGTACTAATGGAGACGCGGGCACGGTGTTGCCCAATGAGCTGACGTCTCCTTCGACTAGTCCGGGCTGAAACGACGACACAAAGTCGGTCAGGTCCGGTCCCGCGCGTGTCGTCGAAGAACTTGTGGGGACTTCATGCTGGACCGCGTTCGTTGTCGTTCTCTATGCCTTAGACGTCGCCGGTCCACCAAAACTTGACGTCTTGAACGTCGAAGAAGAACGAGAGCTGCTTTTCCGCATGAGCTTCTTCTTATCGCTCTTCGCCTTTTGGTCTCCGCCACAAGAGAAACGTATTGAATCAGGGAGACATGGAAGCAAAGTATCCACCAGGTCTGTCTCCTGAAAAAATTTGACCTTTACTATCAAGTGTTTACAAGTATGTCAATAGATTATCCGAGATATTTCTGATGTGCGGAAAAGACTTGCAGGGTACATCCACGACAAACTTTTGGTCTCTTGACGACCAAGTCTGAAGTTGTTGAAATCCCAACAGAAGATTTGATCTCGCAGCAGAAAGACCTGAGAGTCTCCAAATTTGATGTCGCCATTAATGCTGCCGGCCGTGGCTTAGCAGGAGCCATTAATTGTAAGAGAGGCCGTCCATTCAGAGTGACGGAAGATGGGGACACCAGTGCAAAGCAATCTATCCAAACAATACACACCTTCGTATGCATGTCCTACGCTGTCGTATTAGCTCCTGCATCGCAAAAGTTAGTCATCATTAGCACACAATAGATGAGAGAATCAGAGTCAATGAGCGAGTGAAAAGTCTAGACTTGCAATCAGTGTTACCACTCACTGACCAATCTACGAATCAATACTCTCAGCTCAGTAATAGTTATTGCGAATGTACTGATCAGAGGTGCGTCGATTGCGCGCGACTTCGTTGGCCAGCAGATGGTTTGCGTACAGTGCTTGGAGTGCCTTCATACGCTTGGCGTTCAAGAACAGTGGCCGACCGCGACGCACATTAATGTCTTCTTCACCAAACATGTCGAGATATGGTGAGCCAAAGTACGAACTTCGTGGACCAAATACCAATAGTACTGAAGACGACCGCATGAGGAAGAAAAGCCCAACACCAGCGCCACACGTGATCGCGTGGAGCGTGCAAGCGCCCATTCCGTCACTGCGTCGTCGACAGCACTCGGTTCCGGCACACAAAACTTGTTCACAGACAAGGCAAATTGCGGGATTTTCTACCGTCTTCCACGTCTGCTTGCATTTACTCTTGCCCAGCACCTCTGAGTGCAGATCCGTGTAAGAGGAGGCTAATTTCACAAGCCGAATATTCGCGAAATGAAACAAGTTCTTGTCCTGATGTACATCCGGCTCTAAGCGTAGCGGGAGTTTTGGCATCACTCGTAAGTTTCTTTGGGCAATGAGTGCTTCTCGTTCAGGAAAGACTTTGTTTATCTCGCTTGGGATGAGTTCCTGGAGCCCAGAAATAATGGCATCGGCATGGCCATGGTGCGTGTAGCGGAGCTGGACTTCTTCAGGAACTGCAGCACTCGTAGGACGAGTACGAAGTTCACGAGCAGCCTGCACGAGATATTCCACGAGTGCTTCATCCGCCAACAACTGAGTAATTCGAGGTAAACCGATTTGCTGGCACATGTCGTGATAATTCGTGCTGAGCCGCAGTGAACTCACAAAATTGGCACTCCACGATGCATCAGGATCCTGTTCACCTCGGAAAAACGCACGACAGAGAAGTGTCACCTGCCGCATAAATGCCAAGCACGATGACTTGAAAAGGAGCTGAAGTTGTCGCCCATGTGGAGCTGGGCGTCGACGAGGAAGGTCGGTAGTGTCACTATCTTCTCCGTCTTGTTCTCGTTCAACAAAATCTACCCCTGCTTCTTGGGCAAGACGTACCATGAGTAACTCCAGCCCACGTTGCATTTCATCCACTTGCTCTGGAAACGAGTCGTCGGTCGCGGCAGCACGTCTTCGTTCCACCTCCGTTTGTTCTTCCTCAAGACAGTCGTCCTCGTCTTCAGCTTCCATCTGTGCGATTTGGATGAGCACTTGAGCCATGTGCAAAACGCAGAGAGATCGAATAGTTAGCAAAATATCGGCCTTGGTCGTCAACATGCTACTGCAAATTGCTACACTGAGGTAGAACAAATCTTGGCACAGAATGGGCAAGCCCAACTGCAACGGCGGTCCTTGCGGTAACAATTGAGACCACTCTTCAGGCGAAAGACAAAGTCGGAGATTCTGTGCGATAGGAAAGCACATTGTCCGATAAAATCCTCTACAGCAATCAGCAAATAGTAACCGCACGCGGCGCAGTGGCCGAAGCAAGACGTTCAATTTGCTGTCATCTTTCGGTGTGCACTGATCCAGCTGCGGGTCCAACGCTTCCGGCAATGACACTGCTACACGTGTTTTCAGACACGGCACCGCTGGATTCAAAATGTTTGTGATTCGCAACGTAGAAAGCGAAGACGCAGCAGGGCCGATGCCGCCATTAGTTCGAGTAGCCGAAGCTGATTGCCAATTGACCGCTTTATGTCCGTTCTTCGCCAATGACGCGTTCATTTCGAGCGAATAGATTGCAGACGATATGCCGCTGACTTGGATGCTTGTTATCGTCGAAGCCACCGATGACCAGATCAAATGCGTCAGCTGCGGTCCAGTTGAAAAGAATCCTTTCTTGAGAGCAGTCATTGCCGTCGCGAGTTGCGTCATTTCCGGCTGGAACCGCAGCAAAGTTTCAAGGAATGACACAGCAAATTGATTCATAGCACGAACGTCGTCTTGCCGTCGCATGAGGGTCCTTTCATCGTCAACTTTATCGTCATTCATACTCTCATCTTGGGACAAAAGCGTCTCTATTTGACTCGGCAGTCCATCCGAAAGCCACGAGAGAATGATCGAAGTGTCTTGCTTGCACTGAAACACTCGCTCCATCGCGTCACGGCCACGTTGTTGTTCGCCCAATGTCAAAGGTGAGGAAATCGGAATGCACGGCACGAGCATGGAACTGAGCGCTTGACAAAGTGGACAGAGAAATTCCCCAAAATGGGCATCAAAAGCAATGCTTGTCTGGCTGTGCTCAAGATTAAATCGAGATTGTGCCCTTACTGATTCAAAGTACTTTTGCCAACAGAGCAAGTGAACGGCGTGACCACAGAGTGATAAATGGATCTGTGGTGGAAAAACTGCGACCGGAGACCCCAAGGTGCTATTGCTGTCACTTTGGCGCGATTCGTCATTCACAGCAGTCTCGACGTCGCCAGGAAGATTCTCCTGGGCGTGTGCATTAACTTGACTCATTTGGGCATGACCAATGTACATGATCGGCTCGTCCCTCTCTTTCTGAGAGCAAATAATGCAGTCTGGCGGCGGTGGTGGTCGGAACACAATCGTATGTCCAGGCATGTCGTGAGGCGGATCGTCCCCATCAATACCAAACTTTCCGCTCGATCCAGCACCCCATGGTTCCTCATCGTCCTGATCATCGTCGTCCAAATCAGCAAAAGCACTCGATTGCGCAAACGCCTTTTGACGTGCCATCATTGCCGCGATAGCGCGCTGTTGATGAAGCTTTTTAAGCTGAGCCTTGGACATTCCGTCTTCAGTTACTAGTTCTTCATGTTTTTTCATTCCACTCCACACTTTGAGCTCGACATAGGAATGAATCACGCGGTCCAATGTAGCCAACTCGTTCAAGATCCAGTAGACTGCCGAGATCGTCGACTTTGAGGTTTCAAAATCGTGCTGGACCATATCCTTTGACAGTGCCACGAGCAATGCAACAATACTCAGATCATTCACCTCATTAAGGTCATCTTGAGCGCTATCACTGTTCATTTGCTCATCTCCATCATCTAGGGACATGGACTGCCGCTTGACACGTTTCTTCCCACGAACAGTCGTATCAGCTTCTTCAAATGCGCCAGGGCCACTGCGCAGAAAGACTAGCGTCTGCTGCTTCTTGTCGTTGGGCAACACAGCTTCACTTTGCAGAGGCTGGATGGAACTATCAGCACCACGCTTCAATACAAGCACTACCAAGTTAATCAAGTGAATCGTACGCAATAACACCATAACATTACTTCGCTTGATGCCAGGAGTACATCTCATGCCTTCGCAATTGCCAACAGCGTGACAATACGCATCTTCGAGAACAAGCCGTAAAATACCCAGTAGACCCTTTTCAAGCACAAGAAATCGCACCGAACTTAGTGACAAATGAGGAACTGGGACTTGCGCCACCAACGGAATCGGTGGGTCCTCAACCTTCCACGTCTTGAACAAAGCCTCCTGTCGCACAAATTGGGCTTTCTCGTGGCCCGAACGACTCAAGTGATAAAAGGACGGATCGTATTCCTTGAAATATGCCTTTTTCAGTATGTACTTGGTCGGCTCCATGGCTCCATCTCCCATACTGTCTTCATCGTTTGAGCCATCGCCAAGAGGAGCAACCATGACAGAGCGTTTAACCTGCTCGTCAGCTACTTCATCCAAAATCTGCTCAAGTCGAGTCAGATGCTGTTTTTCTTGGCGAGCTGAAATGCCTCCAAATGGTGTCGACACAACAAATGTCGTCTGGTCAAGCAGCTCTGATAATCGACAAGGGTGTTGACTGAGTCGATGAATTACCTCGCGACGCAGCACCGTATCTCGCTCTTTGATTGCTTCTAATGGGGGTATTAGCTCCGTTACAATCCAGATAAGCTGCAACAGCGCAGCCTCCAAAACACCAACATGTTTCTCGTCTTCCATTCCACTAGAAAATGCATCACGAGCTGAAACATCATAGCTCTTGTCGTTAGTTGTGCAGACATTAGCCCACGCAAGAAGCCACTCGGAAAGACCAAAGCGATCGAAAAAAATTGTTAGGAATTTTGGATACCCCACGATCGTCGCGCTCACTTGAACTAGGAACAAGTCCAAATCTTGCAGTTCACTACACCAGGGTGGGCTAGTATAGTTGAGCATTTGGCGCTGCATATTCTGGCCATTACGAATCCAGAGGCCACAGCTAATGTGTGCACAGAGAACGAGAGAGCGCAATGGAAACTCCATCATTCCATATATCAACATGGTCCTCTTGTGTTCAATAGCATCGTTTGCTGCTTCTTCTTCGTCTTCGTCAGTCTGCACAACTTTCGTCATGGATCGATCTAGAAGGGTGCTCCAGTTCGTGATCCATGGCATGGCACTTCCTAGAGAAGATGACGGACCATAGTAGAGACTCTCAATTAAAAAGCTGCCCAAGAGACCGTGCAGTGGATTGTGGAAGGACACTGGCTGTGTCGATACGTCATATTTGACAATTTTCTCGGTACAAGGCGATCCCATTAATCTACCACACGGTGGAATATAGAGCTGTAGTCGACTTCCATTCCGATTCAACTGATCCCAAAACCCTTCCAGCATATTAAATATCATGACCTCGCGATCTTTATCGCGTGTTTCAGGGTCTGTAGCTTCATGATACCGTAATCCTTTCGAAATGAACGTAAGAATTTTGCTTATGTTGGCATGGAAAGCAAACGCCGTGAGCCATGATTGCGTTTCATACGTGACATGCGCACGACCATCCTGGATTCGCACTTGAGGGTCCAGCCCCTGAATTGCTGCAAGAGCATTCAGCCACTTTTCTAGCAAATCAGATCGAAGTAAGAGGGAGCTTGACATGGCTGGAATGCCCAAGACATAGCCAAAATTTTCAATCACAAAGTGGTAGCGCTTGAATTTAAGCAATGGGTGGTCACAGTCAAGCGTATGGTGAACACTTTGGTGCTGATGTGGTGGGAGCATTGGGGCACGCGTCATCTCGAGCGCCGTATTGATAGTATCCAGGAGCATTTCAAGCAGCCCCATGCTTGTCAAGTGATGCACGATAGAAGGCGTCGTGAGAATCTGCACACCATATTGAAAAAGGGATTCTTCGCGCGTACCGACACCACAAAAGTATTTGACCATCATGCGGTTATACACCTTGAGGAAAACGATCGAAAACTGGAGCTTTGGGTCTTTGTCTCCCTGTAGTTTCAAGTACAATTCGTACAACTCGAGGACAATGTCCTTACGAAAGTATGGGTCCGAAAGAAACATGACTTGAATCGGCTCTTTGCTTTGGCCATTCGTGGCAAACAACTTGTCACAAAACAGCACGTGAAGCTGCTTCGAAAGGGAACAGATTGCCTTCACCCATTGTGTCACACGCAACAGCATGTCTTCATCGTGAATAAACTTGTCGTGCACCACACACACGTGCCATCCTTCGCTTTTAAGTGCCTGCATGAGCGTCAGCGCATCTCGCAACGTCAACTTCTGAGCCACAATCTCCGATCCGTTTGAATCAATCGCACGCACAAGATCTTCCGCCTTTGGAATTCCTTTTTGAGATAAAGATCGAATCAAATCTTCGTCCGAATGCACATCGTCATTGCAGATTCGCACATGGAACTGCCGTTCCATCGCTTGTGCTTCCTCGACGCTGCATTCCTGCTCTTGTAGTCTCCTTCGTATGTCATGCAGCATCTGTCGTCCCTGAGTATCGACACATTCGGCGTCAAACACTTGCATCGATCGTTTCGCCATTTCGACAAAAAAGTCAACGATGGTCGCAAACAAAGCGTTTGCCACCTGCTCAATCTCTTTAGGTAAAGATCCTGCACTTTCACTCTTTGCAGCTGCTGCCACGTCCCCTTCTCGTTGTCCATGATGTATACAAAAGCCATCTGGTGCCCACGCTTCGCTGTCTCCACAGTCACAGACTCCGCCTGGACTTGTGCGATGAAAAAAAACGTCGTGACCTTCGTGGTTTCCATTTTGAAAACACTTGAGACACAAGACACACGTTTCATCGGACTGACACGTCTTACAGTTGAACACAATGTCATTGCGTTGAAACAAGTAGCCGCAAAGTACTTGAGTGCTGCTCTTTGTCTTGAATTTCTCGAAAAACACGTCTCTTGTCACAAATGGCACTTGATCGTGACTTTGCGTTGCTATGGCCATGTCATTGGCCTTGTCTTGGAGCATCAAACGATCTGCATGAGCCAATAGAATTGCATCTAAAAAGTCTTCAACATCGTCGAGAGGTACTGATTTCACTCTACTATCCTCCCCTGGAGCTGGCACATGCCGCAACTTTGACAACAAACTTGGCATCATGTCGTAACAAATTTGACTCATGCTTTGCGTCTGCAGATAGCGCCGTAGCGCCGTGGGTTGGTCGAAAATGGGTAGCGTCGACATGTTTTCGCTTTTAGATACTGCTTCAAAGTATGTCTCGACGATGAATGAGACAAGTGACAGCTGATGAAAACTGCACGATAATCTGCTTGGTAGGGGGCGAGGAAGCGACGCGAGAGTCGTCGACGAGTTGGCGTCTGGATCAAGGTACGAATGTTAACGAGGCGAAAATGCTGGGAAAAGGAAATGCCAAGTGATGTAAACTACACGAAAGAAGCAGAAATGTGCTAAAAGAAAAGGCAATTGAGTAAACTCGTGGAAATGAAATAGGACGAAGAGCCTAGTATATGAGAAGCGAGCTAATGTGAGGTATGCCACTTGAATATGAGACGATGCGCAAGAACCAATTTAAAACCTTATTCGGAAAGTAGCGACCCAATAGGATCAATCGAGTAAAACCCAATGACTTACAGGCATATGACACAAGTCCCTTAATCGTATTAGAAGACTTTCTCTATGCGGTCACGTGGTAGCTCCTTCACATTTGTTTTGTCCGGATATTTCTTATCTGCTTTACCATTCATTACCCAAACCTGTTGCTGCTTCATCAAACGCAAAGCCACGACTCTTTCTGCACGTCTTTTCTTTGAGAAATATCAGCCATATAAGCGGAAGCAGAGTCGCCTTAAAGAGGAGCTAGCACAAGAAAAAGTTGTGAAGCTGCCATATGGCGTGCACATGGATAAAATATCTAGTAAAGTTACATAGGCGTGTGTTACGAGGCATGTTTGCTGATGTTTGAAGTTGTTGACGAGAGCAATTGTCGGCAGGCTTCCGTGTTATCATATTGAAGACCGATCTGTTATAGACATGGCCTTGCGCATGTATCATGCAATTTACTAGAGCTATGAGCTGCGTGGAGCGCACATAAGTCTCATAACCAGCTGCGTTTCAACTTACTCAGGGGACCAAACGCTGTCAAGGTTTTGACTGGACTGGTGTCGCAGTAGCTCATACTGCTGTCGTTGCTGCTGCTTCACTTTGTGCTCGGTTGCAACGGCCTTGGCTTCTTTTTTTCGTGTGAATTGAACAGCAAAGCAGGAAGCAAGTCCCAGCATCAATAATGTAGAGCCGACGCTAGCTGCAATAACGACAGGAGGGCCGAACGACGCGGCACTGGGCTTGCAGGGGACAACACAACGTGGTCCTGTCCACGTCTCGCTTAAACATGCGCAGCGTTGATTCATACATCTGCCTGTCAATATAACGGGGATCTTGCTGTTAGCTTGGTGCGCTGTTTGAACAGTACAGTCCGCATCAGTCCGACAAAAGGCCTTCCCGTGTACCTCCACAAGTTTGTTTTCTTCGTCTTCGTACTCGTCAAGATGATCAAGTATCCACTGACGCGTCGGATGTGTCTTTGGATCGCAGCCTACGCTCATGGTCGAGCTGGGTGACAAATCTTGGTATACACGAACGTAATCTATCTTCAAGTACATCGGAAAGGAGTCACAGATGTTATTCGCGACAGGATCCAATCCATCACCACGACATGGCTGCTTTGGGTTTGGCGGTTGTGCGCCCCACTTGCTCGACATGGCAACGTTGAAAATGAGGTACAAAGGCTCTTCGATCATAATTTTGCTGGGATTCTTGACGGTTGCTCCTTGTGGAGGGTCCGTGACCGTTTGGGCCGGAATCTCATACAGTGGATTCCCTGACAGCATCCACCGAACGTAGCCATCTGGGCCTGGCACCCACTCCACTTGATACTCTACAAAGTCTCTATACGCTGCCATATGCACAGGCCAATTCGCGGAGAGTGCATCCATTTGGAAAGCAAACGTTGACTCATCTTCGGGAAGAACGGGTGCATCTCGAGAAGGTTTGCATTTTGGATCAGTATTCCCGGCGCTGCAGATGAACTCACCCATGTACGAATTCATGGTTGAGAAACACGTGCCGTTCACGTTTATCCCCCATCGATCGCCGTTGTTGGGATACATGAATCCCAAATCGGAGTTAATATCGAAAGACGCAGGGCATGTCATGATGGAGCACACGTTATCTTCAATGCCGACGTCCAGGGCAGCTTCAACAGTGGCGTAATTTTGTTTCTGACTGACATTCTGCACACAAAAGTTGTTCGCTGCATAACGCAAGTGCTGGTACCAGGATTGATGTCCACGTGATCCTAAATACACGCTCTGTGGAATGCCTGGAATGTTAGCGCCTGACGTTTCACACGAACTGGAGTAAATGCACAAATCGCTTTCGTTGACCGGTGTGACAACTCGGTAATTCGGCGGCATACCAGGCCCTACTTGAATCGACGCCGAAATTGTTGTGCCACCGCCTTCAACAATATCTATCTCGGGTGCACCGCGGCCTTGATAAGGATTCATTCCAGATCCGGGGTTCCGGTCACATGCGCTAATTCTCTGATTTTGCGGATAGAACGTGTCCGGATCACAAGCATTGTAAGAGAATGGCCACATTTTGTTTGTTGAACCGCTGAAAATCGCACGACCGAGGTTTCCCATCATCCAGATCCCAGGCCAAGTTGGATAGTAACGAAGTGCCTGAGCCCGATCATTCGAGTCCAAAGCCAGATCTGGATTACCGGAGGCCTCCGACAGAGCTCCAGGAAGCTGTGCTCGGACCTCAATCATCCCGCCTTGCATGCAGAATTTGTTCCAAGTCTGAACCATGCCTCCGCGATAGAACTAAAAAACGATAACAACAGAAATTGTCATATGTGAAAACGATCCAAAATTTCATCGAGGCGAATACTTACGAAGGTGACATTTTCGAAACCTGGAGTACTCAGATAATTGTTCCATACCGTCATCTGAATGATGGATTCTTCCAACTCGATCTGAAAGCTGCATACCCCATTGGTTTCATCGCACGATGTTGTGGTTTTGTTGTGGGCATACACTTCCATCGCTGCGTTCACTCCATCAGGTTTCTCGATTGATGTCCACATGTGGTCGTCACCAGGTCGAAAAGAGCGATCACGAGTATTAAACTCATCACTCATCACAAGCTCCCATGTTTCACCGCGTGACGTCTCCCAGATATATCTATCATGTGGTGTCTCGGGATCGACCCACATTTTAAGGCCAGAGTGCGTCAGTAACTGGTTTTCATTGCGGCGACCCGGTCGCGCTGCCGAGAAACAATGCAATCCAGCTATCCAAAGAATAATGTGTGCAACCAGCATCTTTCCGAAAGGACAATACGACTTACTTTCTCGCTATATCTTGATCTGGGACGCGAGCCATTAAAATTTCCGATAAAAGAGCAATTCCAACTCTGTAGATAGATTTGGACCAGCTATACATCAGCTCAAGGAGTTGAAGTACAGATCCTAGAGAAAGAGTGATCCGCTGTGATCACGTCTAGTGCAATGCGCACTACTAGGACCGCAATATGGCATGCTTACGAGCGAGATGTTACAACAGTGACGCATCCAGACTTTTAAAAGGTCACAGCCTCGTATGTGCTCACAAAGTCCATCAAGAGCGATTTCACTGTGCAAGTCGGCGAGCCAAAAATTGTAGATACCATTGAGAAATCGCTGAAAGAAAAAACATGCTGAAGTACGAGAAAAAATGTAGTGCATCAGAGAGAGTATACGATGCGGTAGATGACGAGTACAGTCACAGCATTGCCCTTCGGCTAAAGTGAAGGCCCTGCTTCATTGATAGTCCACCAGAGCGGACTGAATACTCGTGGACTAAGCATAGCGCTATTAGAGATATCACAACCAAGCATCTAAGACTGCCCTGATTGATTGACAACTATATCAAACATGATTAACGACTGTACTTCTTACCCCTTTTCGCACCTTTTTCCATTCTATAGTCTATTTTTGAGTTACGACTAGGTTCGTATTTCTCGTCTTTGTGCAATGTCGTCTTTTCGTAGGTGTATCTTGAAGACGACGTTTTCATTTGATCTGCAACTGGAGTCCCATAGATTTCGTTGTAGCGATAAGTGAAATCATATGGTCTGTAGGTGCTGATCTGGTGTGCCGTGAATGCTTGCTGTGACAATATGTCTGCATGCAGTGATGACACAACGCATCCGGGACTTACGCGATAATATCTTGGGGAATGGAATTGCTGGCGATCATGCGGAGGGCAAATAAGAGCATGTGGTCGAACTTGACTGGTCGACATTTGTAGCATATGGATAGACCAGTGCTGATAAGAACAGGAAGCACAGGAAGAGCATTGAAGGCTAGAGAGGGCAAGACAGAAACAATTAACTCACTTTGGTTTTTGCCATCATGAAGTGAAGAGGTGTGAGTGCCACTGACGATTCCAATTGGAGAATGAACAACAGTCGCTTGAGCACGCAAATGGTTGCTGCGACTCATTCAATAGTACCGAATACGCAGAGCATCTACTCGAGGTATCCGGACCTAAGCGGGCATGGTAGAGGAGAAAGCAATTCCCACACTCGGCGAAATCTCATCATCGGGGATAGTATCCGTTGAAAGTGCGATTTGAGCTCTCAAACACACCACCGCAAGCAAATCACATTTTCAATCTCGCACCAACAACCACGCGTGACTATTTACGACCTCATGCTAGTCATAATGAGCAAACGCATTCTGCACAGGACCCTCGTCAAGAATTGCGCAATACCTGCCGCGCCACTGAGAGGTCGAAGGGGCTATTTGAGGAAGGGAAGCAAATCGTCAGCTCAATATTGCTCCGAAAAGCGGAAACTAGCCAGATGAATCGGCATCGTTCAAACACTCTACAAACCATGTGTTTTCACCTGTCGCTACAACGAAATCTTTGGGAGCGACTTTGCCTTTCCAGATACAGATCAAACGAAAACGTCGTCAAGAGACACCAACAAAAACGACGACTTTACACATAGACTAAAAACCTAGTCGCAACTACAAAAAGAGGCTCGCCGATATAGACACATCGACCATCTCTTGCCATTCCTTTACATGTTCTCGCGAATGCAGATGGGCGAAGGTTGCAATTCGTTCGGGTTTTGGTCCTTCTGCTATTGTCTAGGGCTTAACGTGTCTACAGCTTGTACTGGGACTGGTATGGAGCATGACTTGCGTTGAAACATACTGATGTACCCTCAGAGCCGGCTCAGCATATACACCAGGAAACGCGTACAATGACCAGTGTCGTGCGCTGCGCTCCGGCTGGAAGTTTGATGGAGGTGATGGAGTCTGGTATCAGCAATTCGCCAGTCAAGGTTGCCGCTAGCTGCAAGGTTCTTGTGCAAGATTCTTTCTTTCAGCAATTTGTCCTGTAGTATCGCTATTGTCAGTATTAGTAGCATCAGCAAAAGCGATACAAACCTACACTGCCGATTACAACCAAGTGACGGCCCGCCAGAACAACAGAGCGCTGTTCTGGTCTACCACTACGACAGCCGCACACCCATGAAGTGCAAGGAGCGGAGGGCTGCTTCCGAGCTCTGCGGGCCGCAAATGTTGTCCAGTACCAAATTCACCTGCGAGTACTTCAACTCAGTGCACACTTTCACACACCAAAATCTAGGTCAGCAAGTAGCGTCGACTTCACATACAAACATATTCGAATCAGCGTGATGATACTGCAGGGAGCAACTTCTTCAAATGAACTGGAGCAGCATCCATCACAACACCCTTCAGTCTGGCAAAGTATTTACGTATTCTTACACACCTTACAGAAACGTCGATGTCACTTTATGCACCTTGTCGCCGGCGATGTAGCTGGGTATTCACTTGCTCATTGTGTCGATATTCTGGCCTTGATGCACATCCTCCGCGCACTTCTTCTTAAGGTGATGTCCGTCCGTCCGCGAGTGCTCTTTGCTCACGTACATCGCATACGTCTCCCAGCGGTCGCTCTTTAGTCCCTGTAGCATACTATAAGACCTTGAACACGAGTCACGGAGCATCTTTGTCGTCATTTCTACGTGCGCGAGAAAGAGGCGGCAGTTATCACGCCACCGACCTTGTCCCTCTCCACGTCCTCATTATCGCCACGAGAACGCGATGAAGAAATCTATTGCGTGTCAGAGAAGTTGCAAGGGAAACGCACTGACAAGGAGCAAGGCTGCTCCGTACGGCATACTGCGAGCTCTTATTTGATGAACGTTTGTAGCGCGTGCATGATCTTATCGATTATTGGACTCAAACGCGTCTTTTTAGTCCTACTGAGTCAATATGCAGTCGGACATATGGAGCCGACTTCATTTCTAGTAGTATACTTAGGACTCATGTGTATACTCAATGAAGCCGTTTTATCTTCTGCTCATGCCTCAATACAACAAACTTCATTTATATCGTGTTACAAAATACAATTACACATAGAATAACGAGCTCAACTATACATTTGAGCACCGACCTGACGAGGCCACGTCGTACGCACAAGATCGGCAAATGGTGGACCTTGCAACTGAACCGATCGAACAGAGTTGGAGCGCTTACTCCGACCCATGTCAGTCTTTTGGTTAAATGCTTCGCCAAGCAGGTCATGGCGAAGCGAATAGGTTGGCTCGTCAATAAACTCGCTGCTGCCACGGAAGAGCAGCTGCACTTGAGAGCTGCTGAGCTCTTTGCGTTTCCACACGCGCAAATCGAAGACCAGACCACTGAAGCCAAACCATCCGGAGAAATGCGGCTCTGGTTGAGCTGGTGCTAGACCACTGATATAGCCTGAGCCAACATTCACGTGACGCAGTTTCGCCCAATCTGCAAGCAAATCCCCGGCGTCCGAGACGCGCTGCTCTCCATTGAGATACACTGTCAGCAGCTGATCAGGCTGATCATTTCTCGCAATGTTGCCGGGGTCCACTCCAGCATTACCGCCATACGTTACCACAAGTTGATACCAGTGGTTCGGTGAAAGTTCTCGAGCCACGCAAATTGGTGTAGGTCGGTCAAGGAAACAGCACCACAAGTTACCCATAGGGTCAACAGAGAGCAATTGCTGATGAACGTAAGGCCGGTCATTCTCATCACTTGTTTCCTGAAAAGGGACATCTTGAGCTCCCAGCAAAATTCCACCCACAAAAATGTTACTCAGCTCCGCAAGTGAGAACCATATCTCGATGGAGAATGGGTCGGCAGCGTTGCCATCTTCATTCTCGTACTCAGCGTCCTCACCGCTGCTAATAGGCATATGACTTAATGGTCCCGGCAACGGTAGCGCCGAGCCCCGGTCACGCCAACGCGAGTCCATCGAAAGGCCGCGGAACCGGAACGAGTCTGTAAGCAGCAGTGGATCACGCTTGAACGACACTTCGAGAGGCCGAGGTGAGCTCTGAACAATAGCACCAATTTGATGGCGGTCGAGGCCACACACGTTCTGGTTGTTGATCGCCACGATAATGTCGCCACGCTCTACACGCCCAGAGGCCTCAATCTCTCCAGCTGCACCAGACTCAGCCCGCAAGAATTTGCTTACTACCACGCAATTTCCAATCGAGTTGATCTTAACCCCCAGCCATTTCTGTCGAAGTTCCACGGTTGCTATGGTCGCCATGGGTGAATCAGACTCCTTTTGTTGCGGCGACATTGGAAATTCACGAACGGGAATCCCTACAGCTACAGACTTTGCTATTAAGTTGCCTGTTGGACTGCTCAGCCTCCTGGTGAGCTCCGGTACTTTCAATGCGTTTTTGGTCAAAGTCGCGAATGGTGAAGTCGTCATTCGTATGAAGTCTGCACTGGAGACTCGCCGTAATGGCAATGCAGGTGTTAAAGTATCTTCAGAGTCTTTATCGTCCCCATCGCGCTCGCGCTCTTCTTCAGCTAAAGCTTGTAGTTCCTCCACAACTGTATTAATGTCAGGTCTCGCGGCCTGGTCCGAATCGCACATGGCTTCAACTAATGACCACACATTCTCTTCCACTCCAACAGGAGGAGAAGGCATATGACCAGCCAAAACTTGCTGACGAACTTCGTCGTCGGCCAAGAACCCCCAAGGTAGCTCTTCTGATAGTGCTTCCAATAGAGTCATGCCAAACGCATAGATGTCTGAGGCCAATTCAGCCTTCCCGCCGTCTTTCAGCAACTCTGGTGCTTGCCATCTTAGTGAACCGGTATTGTGAGTGCAAGGTGGATTCACTTCAGATTCTGATACGCTACGCGATAGGGAGAAGGAGCGAAGATTTGAGAGTCTAGCTTGGCCATCATCACCAACTAGAATGTTCGCACAGCAAAGATCACCGTGAATCAACGACGCCTCATGAAGACTCTGGAGTCCCGTAGCAGCTTGAGCGAGTAGACGGAACAGCTGACGCCGGTGATCAACGGACAAGTTCAAGTAATCTTCAAGCGATGTCACTGTCCCTGATCCAGTCTCAGGGGCTGCCCATGGGCTCACAAACGCCACAAATGGCTGCGAGCCAAAAGTTGAGGCTCCTGCTAGTTGGAGCACATGTGGGTGGCACACAACATCACGTAGCAATTCCGACTCACGCTGTACAGCTTCAACAGCTTGCAAAAGAGCCGCCTCGGACTTTGCGTCAACGCCTTTTTCAACGACAAATTGCTTGATAAGCAATTGTTGTACTCCGCTCTTCCTCTGACCGCGACTTCGCATCCAACTAGCGCTTACGATTTCACAGTGGGGTCCTCCACGGAACCGAGTGTTAGGATTAAGAGCTACTTCAGCTGGCGAAAGGAACCAAGACGGAAGTACAGGCACCTGAACGCCACAGACGCGAACTAGTCTACGAAACAAGACGCGCAATGATTCTTCGTGGTCTGGAAAGAGCTCTGCTCCATCATCTTTCTGTTCGTTCACTGAACCTTCATCACTGACGTAGCTGCGATTTAATCTCTTCTTCTTGGTACGACGAGTCACATCTTGCACCTGTTTAAAGGCAAATTTTACCACTGCAGCCATCTCCTTTTGTTCATTGTCAATGCATTCCGCTGCTGCATCCACTTGCGCTCGAGCAGCCAATTGTAGCGCATGTTCGACCCGCTCGAGCTCTTCTTCCCACTGCTGTGCCCAACACACACTCGGGTCCACGTGCTCAGCATGCAAGCCACGAAAAGACGCATCTAACCACACATGCAGAGAGCGCAATTCACGGACTGGAGAGGGGGCAACCGCCAGACGAAATACGGCACTTTCAGTGGCCGCCAGACTCTCCAATAAGAGAGTAAAACGTGACAGAGCTGCGTCAACTTGTACAGTCCATTGCAGATCAGTTTCTGCAGCCATGGCGTCTGTTGGTGCCACTTCTTGCTGTCGAAAGTGATCCGTGTAGCCGCAGATCGCCACAAGTCGTCCCAATAGCGTCTCGCACAGCGGTCGCAGCTCCCACGAGCGTTCGCACAACGCTTGCATTGTCATCAGCGCTGGCTCCATTATCGCTCCTTAAGCTTACGTACGTCTGATTAGTAATAGGGTATTCGGAAATGTGCGGTGCCCAAGTGAGGAGGAACACGAGGTGGGAAGATGGAATGGCGGACTCGTCGCATCGGTATATCGGTACGATGCGCGTCGACCAATTGTAGCTATCCTGAGGCTGGTGTAATGAACAAAAAAGACATGGCAAAACGCGGAAAAAAGACAAACGAGCGAGGTACTCTGGATACTACTTACTGCCCACGCCCTCCCATCGTATGACCGCGCTCTTCGTCTCGCTCGCCTTGTTGGCTTGACATTCAGGCACCAAAGACCTCTTCGTCAGTCTCTGCTCGATGAATCACGTACAGAGATGGCCCCTCCTCTGACTTGTGGTCCATCTTTGTCATGACATTGCAGAGCTCTTCAAAAGATGAAGCTGTTACATTGATACGCCCAATAAGCAGACTTGGCGCACAAGAGCAAATTTTCAAATTGTCCGCATTGTGCGCATCGTCATCTTGAGGCATTGCCACCATCGCGTGCTGTAACTTGTCGCAGAGTACAAACGAATGCACTTGACTCCACTCCACATGACTCGGAACGTCAACAAAAGCACGCACGGACGATGCACCGACGGCTACATCGACATTTGCAGTCATAAGCGCCACAAGAACTCCAACATGGTCCCATAGATTCAACCGAGTCTTCTTCTTCATGCCTTCTTCAACACAGCGATAGGAAGCCATCACGATGGTGCAGTCTCGCCCCATCATTTCCATCGCTTGGCTCCATGCCGTTCGCGCGTTCTGTCCGCCTTGAAGCGCCTCGAGCGAAGTCCCAAATGCAGCAGACCACTCCTCCGACTTCAACTTCGACAAGTACATCAGTATCCGGTACAGCGCAAAGATAATGCGGCCAGACGCAACGTCCGCTGCAGTCGGCATGGCATCCACTTCACCAGACGAATCTAGGGTACCAAGGTATTGTATGATCAAGCGCTCACTGATGAGATTGATCAAGGAAGACAGTTGGCACTTGCTCGGCAACAGACTACTGCAACGCCTCAGTAGAATCCCACGAAGAAGAGCAGTGAGCACGGTGTATGATTCGGTATCATAACGCTTGCGACTCGGCCATAGTTGGTCCTCGCAAAGCTCCAGCTGTACAATAGCGTCACTATCAACTGCACTGCCGACATCCCTTGACCGAGTCGTCATTCGCACGCAAAATACTGGCGCGTAGTACGATGCAGTCCACAGGTTGAAATAAATCACATTAGGAACGCTTGGGCCATCAACAGCATGTCGGACATTTCGAGCACCATCCAGTTCGTTCAATAGTTTCATCCGAAGTGTCGGCACCTCGCTAAGAGAAGTCCCATCTGGTAAAACCAAGCACAGATCGATGACACTGGAAGGCAGGCCAATCAAAGTCGTATCAACGCGTTGTAAGGAATGAGTGACTTCAGTCCCCAGGACGCGGGCCCAAGCATCATTTACAGTGTTAATGCCACTGTAGATGATACTTCGCGCTTGTTCCTCGATATTGATACCTAACAAATCCAGCACCGAGCAAAGTGTTGAGCAGGAAGAGTTCAGCAACGAGTTTGGTCGCATCGCACGACTGCCAAATCCACTACCGACACAAATGACGCTCATAGCAGCACCATGCACACTTTTCATCTCGCACAAAGGCCATCGCATGGATTCCTCAGCGCTTGTCAGCATCGTCACTTCTTTTGCAAGACCCAAATCGGCCATTTCCAGCAATTTGAGTATGGACTCATCAAACTCTTCGAACGAAAAAGGCGGTGGAATCACCACCACGTCGTCGAAAAGTGATGCCAATGAGAAACAAAAGTGAGCTCGAACCTTATCCAGCAACGCTGAAGATGATACCGGCGGGGAATTCTCAGATTTCACAATGCAAAGCAAACGCCGTGCCTTCCACTTGGAGCCCATATGGTGCAGAATCTGAGCCCTCTTCAATAGCCTCATTGCAGCGTCTTCCGCACCATTAACAAGGTCGCACTCTCTTACGTGCAGCACAATTAATTCCGAGCTGGCAGACACATTTGTGTTTGCATCCACTTCATCCACAGCAAACGGCGACGTCGTCACAAGCACTTTCTGGGCTCGAATATAAAGAGCAGCTCCAACACGGGCTCTTAGATCTATCGGTGGATCAATTGCAGTACGAGACGCTGTAGGGCAAACCAACAGATCATTCGAGTACGCTGGCCTCACGCCCTTGCTCGTCGACATGGTGATATGCGGTATATCGTTCTTCACTTGCAAGGGCAGTCGATCATCCACTTCGACTCGAAGAGTTTGTCCACGTTCGTTTTGTACGACTTCAACTCCGCGGACATTGAACACTGCACCCAGTTCGGCATCCCTCACGTATTGTACGTTAGGCTGGTAGAACAATGTCATGTGTTCGACAGCCTTTTTTATATGAGCTGTCGGTATCCGTGCAGTCAATTTCTTCTGTGAATCAGCATCCAGAAAGAGACCAACGTACGCCACAGGTGCAACGTTACCATCAGAAAGTGGATTCACGGCAAGCACAGAATGTTCAAACTGAGGTGTCAAGCAGTGAGCACGCGAGTCCTCCTCCCAGCGCAGAAACATGCTAACAACTTTATCCGCTTGGACACCATGAGAGTTGCGTTGACTCATTCGAAAGGCTGTCAAGGCATCTGGACACTTCATTTCAATGACCTGAACACGACAGCCATGCGTTTTGGCGATGCTTTCATACGCTTCATATTCCCGTCTCTGGGTATTGGTATTGTCGACCAAAACAACGTGTCGAGTAGGAAGTTCGCTCCTTGTGTTACCCGTTAAAGCGCCTCGAACAGCTCTCAAAAAGTCCTCCTTGCACTTGCCGTGAGCATCCCCCAACTTCTTTGCATCAAAAGCATATCCTCGTGGTGTTTCAAAGAAGAAATCAGCCGAGCACACGGTAAACGCCACTCCTCGGTGGCTACAGATCGTCTTTATCTCGTGCCCAAGCGAACTCTTCCCGCTCCCTGGAATTCCTCGTAAAACAACCACCGCACATTGTCTGGTACCACGACTGCTGCTCAGTATATCATCCATAATCGTCACGAGTTCAGGATACCGCAGCTTTGTCAACGCATCTGACGCATCCGACGACACCTCTCGCACTGGGGGTAGCACCACCCTTTGGATCTCTTCTCTCTGCTCATCCGCCACACTAAGCACCACCTGATGCCACACCTGCTTTCCTTCCCACTCATACTTGTCAAGTTCCGTGTTTTCCTCATTTAAAAACGCCGACTCCATCAACAGCGTCAATCCTTCTACCGGCAGCACCACCTTGGTCATAACCCCGTAGCTTCTAAGTCTCAACATCAAACTGCTTGCAAATCTCCACAGGGCGTCCTCGGACGCTCTAGCAAAGCCCAAACTCAATGTCCACTCATCGCGCGTACTGCCACGACACAGAGCCGTCTTGCCCATCAACTGTAGCTCTTCGCCACTCTCGGTCGGTCTCTTGAGCGCCGCGAGCACGCGCTGCAGCTCCACCAAGTCCTGCCACTTGTTCACACCGCATTCCAGCAACTGCACACTCACATTGTGACGTGCCGTGACCGCATCGCCGCGTCGTGCCTCAAAAGCCCCTTCAAACATCGTGAGGACTTGACATAGCGGCTCCGCTGTGTCGTCTACAGCACCAAGTTCAAGTTTCACACGCACACGCAACGCGCTTTGCTCGATTATGCGCACGATGTCTTGGTCCACGTGTTTTTGAGGCGGCCGACGACATCCACCAGAAGACGAAGGACGAGGGCCAGTTGGTGAGGAGCGACGAGTCTTCCGCCAAGCCATGACAATTCAAGAATGAACGTCTAAACCTGCAAAGTGATGAAGATACGATGAAGACGAAACTTGACACAAACGTTAAGAACGTTCTTGCACTTGCAGTCGCTGCTTTTAGTTAACGGTTAAAACGGGAATAAAATAACGGTGACGTTAGACATCATTAGAAATGACGCGAAGACGGATCATCCCGTGACTGGATGAAGCCTGGCACGCTTTGGTAAAACTCCTTCACCTTTTGCGTGCGTTTGCGCAATTCGTCTTGGAGTTTGCCCTCCACCGCCAGAACAGCAGGTGGCAACGACATTTCAACTGTATCAAACGCCGTAGCCGTGGATAACACGGTGTCGTCCACTGCTTTAACTGTAGTACGAGGTGGAGCTTCAATCAGAGCCACATCTGTCGACTCGTCCGACCGCTCATCGACGTATTCTTCTAGCTCGCGCTTAAGACTACAGATCCGCTTTTCCCACTCGTCAATCTCCTTCATCTGCATCGTATTGCGTTCGCTCATTTCACGAGCACGCACATCGTAATCCAATGCCTGATTCCGCAGTAATTGGCATGAGCATCGGAAGAGCATCTTTGCTGATGCCTGGGAAATGTCAATCGACTCGCTCCTCCTCTTCCGCTTCCGCCTTCGGTCTACTTCAACTTTCTTTCTCGTTTCGACCTCTCCCAGCATTACAATCGCGTTTTGCAACGGTAGCTGCTGCTTCTTCGCTGAATGAACTTCTCCTACCACATGTGTCTTCTCCCTACGACCTTCATCCATCCTCTGCATACACTCACTTTCCCGCGTTGTTGTTACTTCCATTGAAGTCCTAAATGAAGGACTGACATCGACATGTTCAGCAACTTCTACATCTCCACTCTGCTGCTCGTCGTCTTCACTCGACGTGCGTCCGGGCGTATCTCCAACCACTTCTTGCGGCGCTTGACGATCATTCTCTAAACTTTCCAGCGACCGCTCTTGACCAGCCTCACATCTATTGGGCTCTGTATCTTCATCTCGACAGCCTTCAACCAATGGAGTGACTCCTGGAGCTAGCAACACACGGCAGACCTCTCGCATCACATCGCCGGTCATCTCCACTTGTTTTCATGCAACTGGTACACTTTTAAGCTATGTAATCCACACCAGCTTTATCTCGAATTGTTTCCCCACTTATATGATATCTCCACGAGACTCTGCTCTGCTGCTCAAGTGCGAGGACTTCCTCTTGCATCCGACTGTGCGCGCCTTGTCGCTGGCCCAGCGCGTAGATTTCCTCGAGAAGAAGGTGTCGTTCTTCCACCAATGCTCCTACTAAAACCCGTATCCGTCAATACCTGCCTAACTTGATGCTCACCTTCTGTAAGGGTTTGTCTCCAGAAGAGATCACGCAATGTCTGAAGAGTGTACAGCGCCGTCACGGCCTCTCGCAATTGGCTCAGTGTACAGCTAAAAATCTGTCGACTGGTGTCGCTACTTTGAGGTCGAAAGCGTCGGAATCGGCGTCTCAATCGCCTTTGCTGCTGCTTCAGTTCGTCGTTAAGAAATACGGCCTAGCGACATTGGTGCTGGCACTGCTGGGCTATGGCTACGTGCAGTTCCGACAAAAGAAGATGGAGCAGATGTTGCTTCAGCACGAGGCGGGTAGGACGCAGCGCAAGAAGCGTCTGCACTCGCGAGTGGAAGCGCTGCTGGTTGTGGTGAAACACCAACAGACGCAGTACAATCAGGCGGCAGAGCTGTTGAAAGCTCGGGCGAGCAAAGTTTTGGCAGCAGAAGAAGCAGCAATGAATCCAGTGACTGCATCTGACGTTGACTCGTCGGCAATAAGAGGATCGAAGCTCCAAACGCTGCAGACCGAGCTGCGGGAACTAAAAAGTGCCATTGTAGACGCAGTTGTTAATAAGGATGTGAGGGCAACGAAGGAGCTTCCGATGCTGCTACGACCAACAGCGATTGACGACGGAAGTACGATTCATTTGCGCCGTGATGCGAGCTTCGAGAGTGTAGATGCCCTTGATACGGAAGCAAAGAAAGCGCGGCAAACAATTGCAAAGCTCTACAAGAGCGCAGACAAGGAGCAAACCGATTTCAGAGACCAGACGAATATGAGCTTTAGCGAAGTATTGGCGTTGTTTGAGCAAGGCCAGGTTGATGAGGGACTTTCGACTGCAGGAAGCTATCGTCTTTTGTTTGCGACTCAATAGGTATTGATACATATGTACATATGTGTATGAAACAGGTCGATTAACTTGCTGTCTGCACGTGACTCTTCTTTCTAATATGTCTGGCAGCGTCCTCAATGCTAGCCACGACAATCATGGCTACACCTGATCGTGTGCAGCAGCGTGTTGCACAATCACACACCACCACTTGGCAATGGTAAATCGTCGGGAACACATTGTACATTGACGACTCATTGACTTCAGACAGAGCGAGGCAATGGCGACAATCAACAACTTGCAAACCGCCTTTTGACCATAAATCTGATTCAGTCGTCAAAGGTAGAAAGCTACAGCTTGTGCGAACGAAATGTCGTATCACCCATTTTAAACTTAAACTTCTTGCCGCGGAATTGCTCAAGAGCAGAGTCGGTCGAGTTGGCGGCAGTAGCTGCAATCCCTCGCTTTCGATCATCATCAAGCTTTCTGCCCAGTCCGTTGCTCGCGCCATTGCCATTGAGACCCGCATTATTGCCACCACGGCCTGAACTACTCGTCAGCATTCGATTTTTGCTATCTTCCATCATAAGTCGAAGACTTTCGTAGCCACCCGCCCAATTTGACGTCTTGTCTTGAACAATGTGAGCAACTGCGATAGGAGTGGTCTCGCCCCACACCTTTCGATACAAGACGATGAGCGCCACGCGCAGTCGCTGATCCATGGCAGCAGTCGTGTTCATCAGATTCCACAGCTCCTCGACAATACGTTTGGCTGAGCTGCTGTCATCACGAAGCTTGCTCATGTCGGGGCGATCGAACAGTCCCAATATCTTGTCCTTCTCCGGGCTCTTGAGAACAAACGACGTGGGCTCTTTCATCTGAATATGATCCATCAGACCCAGCGTATAGCTGTGATCCCACGTGGCTAACACTTCTTTCCCAACACTAGGCGGAAATCCGCGCATACAGTTGAGGCAAACTTGAACAGCAAACAAGCGGATGCCTGGAGATTGTTCTGCCTTCAACAGTTCACACAGCCACAACATCGCTGCTGTAGCTCCATAGTTATTTGCTAGCAAGGAAGGCGCCCCTCGTGACGATGCTCGACTGGTCTTGTGGTGTCCACTAGAGCCGACTGAGTAACTCATTCTAATGCCCGACGAGCTATCGTCACTAGCAGTCGGACCATTAGGATCTTCAGCGAAGTACAGACGAAGGATGCTTTCGATAGCAGCTTTACGCACAACGTTGGAATGTTTTGGTGAAGCGAACGAGTGGAAATTCACCAGCTTCTCCACACATCGGCCAGCTAGCACCAAATTGCACAGCGCTTCTAGACAGCATACCGTGATTGTCTTGTTGTAGCTTGGCTGAACCTGATCATAGTGTAGATAACGCAAAATCTCACGCACAACGAGTGCATCTCCATCCTCGGAACGTGCTGGTTGATCAACGCTCAGGACGGACAATGACAGCACTAGGTTTCCAATGTAGTAGCAGTCGTCGGCAACTTGCGATTGATCGTCCATTTCGATGTAGTTCTTTGAGTTGTCGTTCTCAGTAAGCAGTTGCAGCAAGAAAACCTCAATCTCTGGTGGCGACTTACCGCTTTGGGCACGAATCATTGCAAGTGCCTTGGGAATGCTCTTCTTGATTTCATACTCACCGGCTGCATAGTCCTGCACTTGAATCTGCTTACTAGAAATCGACGCCTGCTGCGCTCCTAAAGCTTCTAGAATGACCTTACCGCCGGACGGTAAAAAGTAGTTTGGCAATGGCATATCCGTGACCCGATCGAAGAAATGTTCCTTAAAGATACGCACAAGGTTGTGCATTGCTTTCCAGATTGGCAATTGGGTGTTAGCGTTCGTAAGAGGCGCGTGGATTGATTGCCAAATACCGAGCGATTGAGCAGCTTCCGCACGCAGTCGTCTCGAGTGAGTCGTAAGACCACTCATACACTCCGTGAGCACTCGGCAGGACATCACGTTCGGTTTTTCATGTGGTCGATGAAACAAAGCTAATGCGCGGGCAGCATGCACACGAGAACCGACCTTCTTGTCCGAGAGCAATTGTTCCATCCAGTTGAAGTCTGGCTGGTGCATAACTACGTGCCTTAGCCACGCACAGCCGGTGTCAATCTTCACCCAGAATACTGGCGTGTCATTTAAACCCATGCCCGGACCACCAACCGACACCGAGTCATCGGGGTCTGCAAGTCCTTGGCGTTTACGACGTTTCTTACGGACCTTCGAGTGACACGGAAAGTCAAACTTATGCCGCTTGTGCTCAATACGTTTCTGGTAGGAATATTCGCTCGTATCCTCAACGATCGTAATTGTGATCGGACCAGTATAAAGCTTTCCACCTGGAGGAATTTCTTGTTGTAACACCACCTCCGCTTGTGTTTGTTTGCGATTGTACCAATAGCCGACTGTAAAAAACGGCATTCCTGGCTCGATGATCCACGATGAGAGAAAAGACTTTGTCAAGTCCTGGCCTGGAGCGCCTGCTATCGTCTTTACCGTCTTCAAAAATGATAGCGTCGTCAGGGGCTCTGACGAAGACGGACCTCCCGTCGACTTTCCAGCTGCTTCGGCCGCTTCTTCTTCGTCATCACGTCCACCATTTTTCTTGTCATCGTGTGTCTTCTTTGCATCTTCTTCTTTGCTTCCATCTCCTATCGCAGTACCGTCACCCCCATTATTCCCAGCGCCACTAGCTGCTGCACTCGCACCTCCGCCAGACACAGCACGTTGTATCGCGATGCTCAAATGCTTTGGACCGACGCGCTGTTCGACCATGTGAAGCACAAGAGGTGCTTTTACTTCAAGCAATGTCAAAGATAAAGGATCATATTCAGAATAAACGTCCACCTCAGACGACAGCAGCGCAGGCGATTGCTGATCCGTCGTCAATTCCATCGTAGTCAGCGCATCCATTGCAAGCTGAATGCGGTAGCCATACTCCTCTTCACCATAAATTGACCGCACGTATGTGTTGACAAGATGGCCAATAACGCCAATGAGCACCCATGCGTCCTTAGTGCTCTGAATTCCAACAGCACCTCCAACCCAACTGCCCACGAGTCCCTTCACTTGCGCCAAGTGCGACGGCAGCTCCCGATCAATGATACGTGGTCCATGTAGCAGGTTTTGATCTAATATGGCTCCTCCAGCAATATACTGCAACTGATCGGGCAAATCCTCCACAAACACCTGCTGATACGTCTTAAACGGATACGAAGCTCCTAATGCACTTTCAAAATACGTCATAGTCGACGCTAACCTCGATGTGCAATGGACCAGGTCTTCAAAACACTCGGGCAATGCAAAATGCGTCATCTTGGGCATTTCCGGCGGCACGTAGAGTCTGAATGGGCCAACAGCAAAGCCCACGGACGAGCAGTTGGTCTTGGGATTCACCACATATCGAAACGTTCTCCATTGTACTCCGTCAGCGTCACTCTCTGGATTCAGCACTTGTTGCACCATTTGACCGCTGCAGACTGCCACACACCAGTCGGGCACTGTCAATTCAATCCGAAAGGTACACGCATCTCTCAGTGTGTCTCGACATGGCATCCAGCAGCGTGCACCGTCACAGAGGCCTCCAAAGGGTCCACAATAAGTGTACATATGTGGAGATCTCTTGGGTTGGTACTGCTCGTCAGGCAGTACAAACCTCAAGCCTCCTGTAGGCTCATCAATGTCGTATTCGATCCTCACGACGATGGGTTTAAGGCCTGTGGAGCTTCTAGGTAAACGATCTAAGTCCCAGACATCTAATGTCAGTTTTTGATCGCGATGAGTACCAACTTCGGTTTCCTCGTCTTCTTCTCCCAAGCTTTTTCTCACTTGTTGATCGCTAATGTTGCTCGAGTCCTCAACGTCCTCGTCGTCCTCATGGAACGCCACATCTCTCGGAATCTCGATGATGAGTTCACCTTCCTTAGAAGCAACTATAGCACCGCGATAGAACAAGTCAAACGTAGCTAAATCTCGGTAGTTCTCGTCCACGATTTCGCCCAGGAAATTAAGTTGCTCAAAGTGAGTCTTGACGCCGTCAATGTGCACGCTCCGCACCTTCAGTTGTCGCGCGTGCAGTCGCAGCACACGCAGCTCTGAGGCTCGCGGGGCCAGTACCACCTCTGCCACGCCTGTCACGTGTCTGCGCATGACGTCCACCTGGAGCGCCACCCGCTGCTGCAGATACTCGAAGTCACCGATCATCTTTTGTCACTGGCCTCTTTTTCAACAAGTGATGGAAGACATACATGAAGTTAGGTGGACCACGCTTAACTGCAGCCCCGCATTCATATCCAAATCGCAAAAGTCCCCCCGCTCTAATGGTGCGCTTCACGTCCCTCTCCTCTCTTCAAAAGCGCGTCAATCGCGTGCTCGTTATCGGATCCCTAGAGACGCTGCAGTCACAAGGTGCCGCCGATAGTTTTCTGCAGCAAACTCTAGCAAGTGCTTCGTCCAACGCCGTCGAGTTTTCGTCTGGAGCCAATTCTCTGCTCCTGCAACATGCTCTGGCCACTCTTAGCCCCAGTGCAGACAACGGCGCTTCCTCTGAGGTCTTGCTGGTCCGTGACGCAACTGACGTGCTCCACGTGTCACTGTACGCTTTGCCGACGCAAGTGTCGCGATCCAACGCACTAGCGCGTCCTCACGCGATCGCGTCCTTTATCAAGAGCCGCACCAAGCTGGTGAGTAAGAGAGACGCGGAAAGTAGCACCGACGAAGTAGTTTTGGTAGTACTAATGCTACCGACTCACACGGACACATGGTTTGCTGCTGGAGCGGCTGTGGCTCGAGCAGCTCCGCTGTACGAGCACAAACTCAAGCGAAGTAACGCGCTGCCGATGACAAACGCGAGTTCAACCGAGTCGGACAAGCTCGAGGTTGTATACCAGACTCCTCTGACATCAGAGGAGACGACGCTTGTGCAACATACAGCTGATGCTATTCAACTAGCCGTGAGACTGGTGGATGCCCCACCTAATGAACTTCACTCAGATGCGTTCGTTGCTGAAGCTCGCGCAGTGGCAGAACGAACCAAGTCGAAAATCTCGGTTATCCAAGGTGAAGATCTCCGTGAACAAGGATTTGGTGGGATTTACGGAGTAGGCAAAGCTGCTGCGCACAAGCCGGCGCTAGTATGTTTGAGCCACGTGCCAGAAGGGGCGAAAGAGGCGAAGGGGGTGGCGATGGTGGGTAAGGGAATCATCTTCGACACGGGAGGTCTGTCTATCAAGGTGGGTGGTTCTATGGTCGGCATGAAGCGTGATATGGGCGGTGCGGCGTCGCTGTTGGCAGCGTTCGAAGCGGCGTGTCATGCGAAGAACACGACGGATAAGACGCCGCTGCACGTGGTGCTGTGCGTGGCTGAGAATTCGGTGGGACCAGACTCGACGCGTGTGGATGATGTATTGGTGATGTACTCGGGCAAGACAGTAGAGGTGAACAACACAGACGCTGAGGGACGTTTGGTGCTTGCTGATGGCGTGGCATACGCCGTTAAGCATTTAAATCCAAAGGTGATTGTGGATATGGCTACATTGACGGGAGCACAGGGTATCGCAACGGGTAGCCGCATAGGTGCCATTTACACGAACGATGGAGATCTCGAGAACCTGGCTGTCAAGGCGGGTAAGGTCTCAGGCGATTTGGTGCATCCCATGCCATACGCGCCGGAGTTCCACCGCCTTGAGTTCTCCAGCACGATTGCCGATATGAAGAACTCGGTAAAGAACCGTGCGAATGGGCAGGTGTCGTGCGCCGGGCAGTTCATCGCGAACCACCTGGGCGACTTTGAGCAAACGGGCAAGTGGCTGCATGTTGACATGGCCTACCCAGTGTCTACTCATGATGATGAGCGATCTACTGGCTTTGGCGTTGCATTCATCCAGTCGCTGCTTAAGGAAATTGATGGAGCAGGATGGTAAGTTGCAAGCTCAAGGCGAGTTGGTTACCTCGAAAGGAACACGAGGATGAGTGAGTGGCTCTCTCGTTGTTTCCATTGATGTAAGGTAATCACGGATGGCAGCACGTTATCGCCTTATGCTTTTACTTGAAAGATTTGATCGATCGCAATGACGACTTTGGGTAGTGACGTCCTTGGCCGATGCGTTTGTTGAAGTAGCCAAGTGAGACAGTCGAAGGAAGTGGAAAACCTCCAACAAATAAAAAAGAGACTAATGAACAATTTCAAATGTATCTGATCACTAAGATACCTAATGGAAGGCTAAACAGCCACGATTGGCCTAAGTGGATACTTTTTCGTGTCCACAATTGGTTGATTCTGACCAAATTACACCTTTTTGTCGGCAGTAGCTCCTCCGACCACACTGGATCCATGTCGTCACGCCTCCTTCAGTCTCTATACGTCACGCATGTCTTGACTCGGTCTTGAAGCAATACGTGCATTGACCACCACACAAGCCATGCGTTTCGAAAAGAGCTTTCAGCTGGGTTTCACCAATTTGCAGTAATTTGGTCCATTTGTGCATCAGACAAGCGCAAGATGATCATTCGATCGATGAGTATCTAGACAAGTGGGAGATCGTGAAAGAGACTCGAGATTCGACGAACATGTCCCTGTGTTGTTCAAAAGTTTGGGTAGAAACGGACGATCTGAATGATCAAAGCGACCTTCTTTGACCACGAGAAGCGACACAAACTCGTGGAACCCAATGAGTTCCATGGCCAAACCATATGCAGGACATTAGTATGGTGTTTTGCACTCGATTGCTTTGAGAATTTCAGAGTGCAGTCGAGAGAAGGATGGAAAAGGTGCTGAACGAGAAGGAAGTCTTGGCGTTTTCACTTTTTCGGTAAACACGCATCAAGACTAACGAAGGTTTTGCTCGCGTATCGAAGAGCGAGTAAAGGGCTATGGCTAGAGTCTACCGGGCGTATCACTATCGATAGCATTTCACGGCAAATCGGTGGATAACGCCTTTGATATTCCTAGTTTGAGATCGTGCGTTCGAAGCATGGTGTTTGTAATGAGCGAGTTCTTAAGACCGTATGTGGACGAAAAGTACGAGCATGCTAGTAACGGGAGATGGATATGGCGCGTCAGTTCAGCGGTTCAAGCTAAAGATGAAAAACGCGAAGAAATTGAGCCATACGTTTTCAGGATGCATACGATTTGTACTGCTAAGTGAAGTCTTTTCTCCACAGCAATGGAGGCAGAGGCGTAGCCTGCAATGTTGACACGGAAGAAAGAGAAAGAAGAAGAAAACTAGTTGATCGCGCTAGACAGACAGACGCAAACGCGGACCAGCCATTTCTCAAGTGGAAGTTGTTTGAAAACGCTTAGCTTCACGCTGAGATTGGAGCAGATGAAAAGGTATCAAAATGACCGGTACCTCTCAGTTTGATCAAGAGATTCATAACACATAATACGAGGCTGTCGAAGAAGAGAAAACGGCAGAGAATCCTAAGTATAGTATCGTTGGTAAAGAATGAATGTCACGGAGTGCTTTACTGCGTCCACGTTAAGCGTATGGCACTGCGGCCACGCACGACATGACATGACTGTCTCCTCAGAACAGCAAGAGAAAGCATTCACTTGCTAATTCGTCGCTTCTTTGACACTTATCATCAAAAGGTGTCTGAACCTTGGCTAAAAAAAGGCACGATAAGACTAAATCGTAGTGTTCGTTCCTAAAAGAGAGGATTCCTTCACGTAAAGCTTTGACGAAGTAGCGATAATTCGTTCAAGAATATTTTCGGCGAGACTTGGCGTACTAGCATGATGGACACGTCCGTCCACACTCCCCCAGATTCCCCCATGTCCATGTCATCTTCTTCCCCTCCATCTGTCCACGACGATGCGCTTCATTTACGTCTCAAGATGCTCGACGAGCGTGTGTTTGACGTGGTCGCTACGTCATCCATGTCGGTGGTCGACTTCCGGGCCGTCGTCGCACAAGTTACCGCGGTCCCAGTCTCAAGACAGCGTCTAATCTACCGCGGCAAGCTGCTAAAAGACGGAGTTGCATTAGCTACGTACGATCTACAAGACGGACATACTGTGCATTTAGTAGCCAAGTCACGTCCTGCAGCCGGGGAAGACGGAGACAGACGATCAGCGGACGGTCCAGCGTGGAACTTGGCCAATCTCCGTTCAGCCTTACGACGCACCGAGAGTTTGGCTTCGTCAGGTCAACAATTGCCCATGCTACGAGAAGTATTGGCTGAGACGCCACGAGAGGCAGTTGATGGGATGGGTTTCCAGCTTACAGACCCGGAACATGTAGTGGACTTGGAACCAATTACTCAAGGCATTTTGACCATGCGGACGGTACTGTCAACAGCTCAACGAGCAGTACGAAGACAGTTTTTTGTGGGTCAATGGCTGGACGTTAAGGACACGGTGAACCAGTGGCTTGAGGCGACGATTCTCGACATTGCAGATGAAAAAGTGCTGGTACATTACCACGGATGGCCCACGAGGTGGGACGAGTGGATAGATTTTGACTCGGATCGAATTGCAGCCTTTCGCACACGCACTCTTCATACTTCAAGTACACAGCGCATGTCACCTGCACCTACTACACGAGTGCCCAGTGCTCCACGCGTGGCTAGTCACGACATACGTCATACAGTGAATGAAGTTCGTAACTTGATGCATGAGATGATGCCACACATTGATCGACTTGCGGACTTGTGTGAAGAGGATTTGCGACAGAATGAAGAGAGTGCAGTGGATGGGACGCTCGAGAATGCTGCGGACTCCTTGACGACGTCAGAGGATGAACAGACACGACAAAGTGAAGTATCAGAAGGGGCTCATTTGGTCGCTCCTCTTTTCGATCGCTTTGGACGGCTCTTGATGGATTCAGTGCAGCATTTGGATTCGTTGCTGCACCCAGAACTGAGGACGACATCGCAGAGGCAACGAGAACGTCGCTTGACTGCGTTGCGTCGTGGCAATGGAGGTCCGGTGCAGCGACAAAGTGCCAATGTCTTGACGACGGCAATGGGAACGCAAGACAATTTGTCATCCATTCGAGATCTGATCACCACCTCTCCAAACTTGACCAGTGAGTCGAACCAGCCGAGACGCAGCATCGATGTGCATATCCACGCAATCGTCGCGCCAGCTTCATTATCGTCGCTTGCTTCACTGACCCGCAGTAACAATGAAGCAGGCGATAATCTGGATACGAGCATCTCTTCTCGAATGCCTTCCACGCCTCCGGTTGGACGTTCGTTTGGCTTTAATGACACAAGAAATTCGAGTAGCCACGTTGATGATGACGGCGACCATAGTCGAGTCCCTCTGCTAGGATCGTATCATCATCGCAGTCATTCACACGCTAGCGACTCGAGTCAGCACCAACAGCAGCGTGCAGTAGCACGCGACCTGGACGATTTCTTGTCGAATGACTTTTTTGGGACTTCGTTTGGCCACAACAATGATGACAGTGACAGCGAATCAAGCATTAGCTACACACGTTCCGATGTCATGCATTCGAGTCAATCATCGTATCGTCCTCCTTCTCCTTCGGGAAGAATATCTTCACCAGGTACACCAAGAGATGATGACGATAATGCCCGATTCTCGAACGGTACAATTGGTGTGATTCCAGAGATTGCTGCAGCTGAAGAACGACTGCGAGCACGAGCATCCGAAGGAGCTGGTTCAAGTACCGAGGATGGTCATAATGGCGACATGGGACGAGCGTCGCACGTCTCAGCAGGATCGTCGTCTTCTTCGTCATCGGGGTTTCCTACCTTTTTGGAAGTAATGCGTCGGACTCTCAGTGGTGTTCGGAGCTTTGTACACAATGAATCAAGCAGCAATCATGCAGAAGATACGAGTAATCCTTTGGAATTGGTCTCGGGCTTTTCCTTGCCGTCCTCCTCGTCGTCGTCTTCTTCTTCTTCATCATCGTCTTTATCCACTCCTCTGGTGTCGCCAGTAAGGGATTCTCCGATCGAAAGTGTCAGTAATTATCGTCGTAGCCCGAGCGAAAGCAGTATTGATGAGGTCTTGGACTTGGACCAAGTGGATTAAAGTGGAGTGTGCGCTGCTGCTCATGTCGTAGGTTGGCTCATGACGTGAAATGCGGCCAAGTGCTTGTTGCGAAGTTATATATTGAATAACAATTGAATGGCGTCAAAGTCGTACGTGTAGTCATGTCTGCGTGAATGTATTGAATGCACAGCATGATCATCAAGAGCTCTTGAGCTAGTGCCTTTGCCTTCAGCTTTGCTTGGCAAAAGCTGCACAAACATTTGACCTACAGCTCGTCCTTGCCCTCAGATTCCTCGGCAAACTCGTCTACACTTTCGTCTTCTGACTTTGGTTTCACGTCGTCCACAGCCTCAGCACGTGGCACAACGCTAGCGTTGTACACACCCGTGTACGATGGTAGCGTAAGCTTGGTCGGGTAGATGCCTCCAAAGTGAATAGTGAGCGTCGTCGCTTCCTTCTCGCCAGCAGATCCAAAGTCGGG
The DNA here is from genome assembly GCA_003991265.1 of Pseudoperonospora humuli. NCBI lineage: Eukaryota > Oomycota > Peronosporomycetes > Peronosporales > Peronosporaceae > Pseudoperonospora > Pseudoperonospora humuli. Next base: position 9,201 of record NQFO01005287.1, on the reverse strand, counting down.
TGGGCTAGCAACACCCACAGCCACACGAATCTGGTGGTCGCGCTTGACAACGTATGAGGTCGGCTCAAAGCGAAAGACTGCCTCGTATACCTGACCAGGCACAATTTCGCGCGAGTCAGCACGCTTGAATGAGTACGAGTGCGAGTCTGGGCGGATTGTCGTATGCACGGGATTCAATAGCGCTTCCGTCATGTACGTGATGCCCGGACGCTTATTCTCGTTAGGAAATGGAGCAGTGTAGTCGACGTCCTCAAGGAAAGCCACGAGGTTAACGTCAGGCTGATCCACCGAGAAAAAGAGACGCAACTCTGCTTCGCCCGTGATCTCCGTCAGTGGCAGCTTGGGGGTCAGAAACGTCGTGTACTGCTCCGCAAGTGGCGCGCGATCGTGGTAGTACAGTGGACGTAGACCGAACAAATGATCAAGCATGGTCCAGCGCGACACAGCATCCAGCGTAGGCTTCAGTGTCACGTTACGAGTCACTGTGCTCGTCGTGGTCTCCGGCATCGACTGGAACTCTTGGTTAGCCCCAAGGTAGAACGTCTCGTCACTTAGATAAGTCGGTGGCCACTCACTTGACTCTTTCCACCGATTGTGTGCCATTGTAAAGTAATGCACGGGTAGTTCTTCCTCAAGTTTCGTAATCTTGCGACGATTAACGTACATGTGATGGTCAAAGAATCTGCTCACTTCGTCCAAGTGATAGAAACATTTCTGCTTTGACTGAGCAAACGGGTCGGCATTATCAACCCCAGCGTGACTCCAGGGTCCTAAAGTGAGACGATAGTGAGCAGCATCCTTCTTCTCAGCACTCCGCACTTCCTCGGGCAGTTCCGGCAGCAATGACGCAGCATCCGCATCCAGTGTGTGAGTTAAATACTGAAACAGCAAGATACTAGACCGTGCTACGCTCATGTCAAAGAACCCAGCAGATGTCTGCAGTGCGACGCCTGAAGCCGCAATCGCATTGAGGTGACGAATCGCGTCCAATTGATCCGCAGTCACTCCACTCGTTGCGAGTTTGTCATCGCGAAAACGCACTTTTTCAAGCTCTTGAGCCAAATCCGAGTTGTTGCCATGTTGATGGATATACTTGTCAAACTTTGCTTCGTCGTCATCAACACGATAGACGTTTCCACCGAAATGTTTGAGCATGAGTCGCGGCTTAAACGTCGGAATGTGCTCCCAGCGGATCTGACGGTCTGTAGCACCCGTGAACGATGCCCAGTCATTCAATGCCTTGAAGTTCTTCACCCCACCAGGGAATAACGCACCGTCAAAGACATCTATGGGTACACTATTGACCGATACGGCCTTAAGTGCTGAATGACCACTAGCCGCCATCAAGAGTGCGCCAACTCCATCCAGTCCCTGACCAAAGATCGCAACTTCCCCATTACTCCAAGGCTGCTGTGTAATCCACTCAATGACGTCGTAGGCGTCTTGCACCTCAATGTCGGCAAAGTCGTGAACTTTCGTGCCGGCCGAGGCGCCGGTACCCCGTACGTCTACTGAGACCCAAGCGTATCCATTGGTGACAAAGCGTTGTATGTACGCATTGACCCGTGGGTTAGTGAACTTGCGTTTGTATCGCGCAAACAGATTAAAGGGAAAATCGAGGGTGTAACCACGACCATGACGCGTAGGGAAGACTACAGTGGGTACTTTGTGCTGGTTGTCATGAAGATAATCAGCTAAGTACGAGTCCACAGCAAGATCGATACCATCACGCATTGCAACGTATTGTGTCTCATGGTGGGTCTTCTTGGGGTCGAAAAAGCGTAAGGACTCGTAGCGTCTTTCACCAAACCACGAGTGGTCATTCACATGCAAGTCGCAAGCAATAGGTTCTTCACGGTTTGAGATGTAGCCAGCAAATTGGTGGGCGAGATAGAGAGAGACCATGGAGAATGCAGCATTCTTCAAGTAGTAGTTGGTCTTACCTACTGCTCGGGGCTGAGGCGCTGCATCTTCCGTCATGTTTTGACCAACCAACGAGGAACTTTACAGAGTGACGATAATGAAAAACAAATAATTGAGCCCGTGAACTTAACCTGAAATTTGCTAAATGCTGTATAAGTTATGAGAATCGTAATTAAATTCCTATTAGTCATTCATCACATCAATCTCCTATTAGTCATTCATTTCTTTACCCGTTCCATCTAGGACCAAACCTGCAAATGATAGCTCACGTGCTAGACTCATGTGGTAGACGTAAATCCTCCACCAGCCAGCCATTCAGCCTCTTTTTCTCTCCTCGTCATTTTCCGCTTAGATCCTTTAACACTGAGTATTCAATAGAGCAGGCAGTTATGGTGCGCGGCAAGAAAATCGGACTGGGCGAGTTCTTAGGAGACCAAGCAGCCGCTTACATTCCCGAGGCAGCACTTCCCTCGGGTCCACGTGCACGTGCCGATGACGACGATGGGAACTACCGCGGAGGCCGCGGCGGCGACCGTTATGCAGAGCGTGAGCAGACGCGCAGCGATCAGTCAGATCAGTGGCGAGGTGACCGTGGTGGCCGCGGCGGCGGTGACCGCTTCGGCCGCAACGAAGAGAGCGGAGGTAACTGGCGTGGAGGCGGTGGTGGCGGCGGTGGTGACCGCTTCGGTGGTCCTTCACGCTACGATCGTCCGTCAAGGGACGAGTTTCAAGCTGAGGAGAGACCGGCGCACATGCGTTTGAACCTGGCACGTCGTGGAGAAGGATCGAGTGATGTGCGAAACAGCAACAGTGGCGATAAATGGTCAGGTGCCTTTGGTGGAGGTAGCGGCGGACGCTTTGGAGGCGATCGGAGTGGTGGTCGCTTTGGACGTGAGGACCGATATGAGGGAGATCGGTTTGAAGGAGGAGGGCGTGCGGCTGGACGCTTTGCGCGTGGCGAAGATGACGTGTCGTCGTCGTTTTCGAACCTGAATGTGAATGCGCAGCAGAAACAGACGCCAGAGCCGCAGGTGTTGGACAAGAAGGCGCGTGCTCAGCAAAAGCGCGAAGAGCGCAAGAAGAAGGCAGAAGAGGAGCGATTGGCTGCTGAGGAAGCAAAGCGTGTGGCCGCAGAGAAGAAAAAACAGGCGGAGGAAGCAGCAAAGAAGAAAGCCGAGGTTGATCGGGAGACGATGAAGCAGGTGCTGGCTAGTGGCAAGAAGGGCGAGGAGCTGGTGAAGATTGCTAAGGAAATCTTTGCTAAGAACGGACGTCCTGGTGGTGCCGTGCTATTTGAGACTGTGACAGCAGCCGCAGAGGATGTAGCCAAGTCGAGTGCCAATTGGATCGCCATGCCTGCGTATGGGGAATTACTGAAGTTTGGCATGGAGGAGTCAGACAAGAAGGAGCAGATGGAGGCGTTGTATGCTCTGCAGGTTTTTCTTTTCAAGCACGACTTTCCTAAGGGGCTACTCGAGAAGTGCTTCATGGCCTTGTACAGTATGGACATCATTGACGAAACGGGATTCCTCGAGTACAAGTTTGACGTGGATGGAGACGTGCCTGGTCGCATGAAGGCTATTGTCGAGACATCAGCGTGGCTCACGTGGCTCGAGACGCCTGAAGAAGAAAGCGATGAGGAAGACGAAGAATAGATTTCATGTGCATGTTTGAGAAGGGGACTTTTTGGCACATGGCAACCAAGTTCTCTGGCTACTCTTAGCGTGGCTAGTTGACACTTCACGAGACGGCCACTCTCCTGCAGTGTTCGTGCTAATGCTGACATGAGTATCTAAGATACAACTTCGAAGGAAAATATGCATTATTAATACATGACTTTGTCTCATCACGTCAACGCGCTAAGAATCACGCGCTGTGACGGACGTCACCATGTCCTGAATCGTGGACAAAGGTGGCCGATAGATCTCCGGAAGCAGCTTTCGTTGCAATGAGTTGAACGAGTACTTGAAGCGGCCGACATTCTTCTTGGCGATATGAATGCGAACGCCAAACTCTCTCATCAAATTCGCCACACACTTTACTTCCTCAAGCGGTCCATATTCAGTAACATTACCCGATTCAATCTGTTGAAGCACGTCGCGCTTTCGTTGAACCAAAAGTCGAGCTTGCTCGAGTGTGGTGCTCATTGCCGTGCGATCTTTACCAGACTTGCAATACGTAACTCGACCGCCGTTGAGACTACGCACTGCATCGGCAGCATGCAGCAAAATGCACGTGTTCTTGGATGCAGAGTTTTCACTCTCTACACTCGTGCGCAAGTTACGCAAAATCTCGTCAGGGTGAGAGCCTACACTCATCTCCGACATTCCAATGCCACTTATTTCCGTGAAGCGATTGTAGTACTCGGAAATCGTGCAAAGGCTGGTACTGTTAATCTTGCGCTGAATTGAGACTCCAGAATGTCCTACCATGTTCGCCAAACTCTGCATTTCGTTGATGCCTTGCGTGAATAACACTGCCGTGACACTAATCAATCCACCAAATCTTAAGCTCTCGGGAAGCATTGAAAACTGAGCGGATGACACGGGGACTTTTATGACGTAGCCCACGTCTTCTTGTTTCTCAACCATCACTTCCATGCCAGCCTCTTCACAGAGCTTAAACGAAAACGTCTCTAAACACTTGATGGCAACCCAAGCGTCCGAAATCATATACAATTCCTTTCCATGCGACGAGATGAGACTTTCCCATCCAATCAAAAACCCAACCTTCGCCATTTGATCCAGCACTTTTTCGTTCCGCTCTTGAAGGCACAAGTCGAGTTCCGCCATGAAGCACGTGACAAGACTACTCACAGACTGAGAGACAGCAACACTCTTTCTCAAATAGTATTCAACGCGCAGCATTTCCAGTCGACACAAAATCCGGACAGCATTATGCATGGACTTTGTCGAGTCCACACTCTCTCCCGACTCGGTGCGGAGCAAAGGGTATCTTGTAAATGCAGCGGCCTTCTCATCGTTTTTCTTCATATCAAGCTGCCGAGAGCTCTTCTTTTTGACAAACCGATTTTTCGACAGCGCCTTTGCTCGGGCTGTTGCAGCTTTGCGAGCCATCATGGAGTACTTGGAAGCTTTCTTCTTTGGTACAGGCTCGACCGGATCTGTAGCGACAGCTGAAGGGCTACTTGGTTCGCTTGAGTTAGGTACGTCAGGAGTGCCGTTGCCAATACTATGAACGTCGTCTTCGACTTCCCCTTCGCTCTCGTCTTCAATCGGAGGATAGAAAAAGTCGGATGAATCTTCCGCGACAAAACAATTGCTGTCATTTACTCCTCCTGCCGTTGCTTGTAGAGTACTTTTATCCAAAGCAGTTTGATAGTTATGCATCTCGAGCTCCATTTCTCGCAGACCGCAATCACTTAGACCCATTGCATGCGCCGTTGGAGCCCCACAAGTAACTGTTGCATGCGTCTCTGGAGTCATCATCCACTCTTGCGCGGATAACGAATCCGATGAAGCAAAATCTGCGTCGCTGTTGTCCAAATTGAGCAAGTCCGCAGTCGCAGTTTGTGCCTCCTCTTGTGGAAGCATTCCCGATCTCGATCCAAAGTTACGGAATATGCGTAGATATGATACGTGCAAATTCGTGGGAATGCCTTGAATGTCCGCACGCTTCTTGTGCAAACTCGACTTGAAAGTTTTCCGGTTTTCAATCAAATGTTCAGCCAACCGAATCATATCGGTGACCTCAGCCACCTGTTTTCGAATATTTAGCACGTGCGGATACAAAAAGTTCAAGGGGATCTCGCTTTCGATGATGCCATCGCCCGAAGGAGGTGAGCAGTCAGCAACCCGCCTGTATCTTCTCGCAAGAGCTGTAGACGGTTCTAGTGCATGAGCCAGTGGTTCATCACTCGAAGGCGGCAATGGGTTCGCTAACAGAATATTGATGCGAAGTTGAATTTGTCCATGTATCTCGTCGGTCGTAGGTGAGCGGACGTCAAACCAGTCAACGAGAGTAAGAGACGTCACGATTTGACACGCTTTCGCCTCATGATGCTCACTCGAGTTGCCTTCAGTACCGTCGTCATCGTCATACACTGTTTTTTCTTCTACTGCCATTGCGTCCCGAACACTTTGCAACGGAATCATTACTTCACCAATTAAATCGTTCTCGATACCGCTCATGTAGCCATAATGTTCGTTGAAGACTTGGAAACGCAGCCATCCTGCTAATGGTTGATCAGGGGCGCTTGATCGATAAAATACAAATTGCTTCAACGCATTTACCGGAGACATAACTACACGGCTCTTCAATGTCTTCGACGCGTGGTAGTTAGTATTTGGCTTGCCATGCGGACATTTGGTGCCAGCAAACTTATTTGTTGACCACACTGGATCTGGTGAGTCATACTCTGTGTTAGTTTTTCCTACAGTGTACTCGTGGCTTCCATCTTCAAATTTGACCACGACGAAAGAATGAACACTGTTGGGTATGTCCCCTCCTGTGTCTGCTATATCAGCATCAGTGCCACCAAAGGAGGAGGATCTCTTATTTCCCCATTTGCCGGACTTAATCCGAGTAAGAAATCGTCCTCTCCCTCCAGCAATTCCTCTTGAAAAGCCTGAAGCACGTGACGATCGCATATTCATTTCTGTCATCAATTCAGCATCAGCATGCGCTGCTGCTACAGCAGCGGGTGATCTTGTCTTCAATGCACGCCCGCACACAACTTGAACCCGGAAGACGTCATGTCCAAAGTTCAGCGCCTCGGCATCGTTATCAAAGTAGCAGCTTTTCTTGCGATTGTGGTTGTAGCGCAACTTCCACGCGTCGTACATCTGCAATAATTCACACTGACATACTCGCAGCAATTGCAATGGAATCTTGACGCTAAAGTCCACTTCAGCCGCTTCTTCAACTGCCAATTTCGCATTCGCAACTTGCGCTTCCGCGCATTCTTCCTTCGTTAATGGGTAAAACAGGAAACTTCGAAGCAAATTGTGTTGCACCGTAAACAGCGGATGCTGCTGCGGTTGAATGTTGACGAATTGGAGCTCAACTTTCGCTTCATTACACACCGTCGAGTGCACTGGCAGCGTCATTGGTTGATTGAAATTACCACTCGTAGACATCGCATACATTTCCTGGAATGACGTCAATGCGTAGCCAAACACTTGGCTATTCCTGTTCGACGACGTGCCTTCGTCCGGAATCATCACCATAATCTGCACGTGTCGATCGTACTCTGCCAAATTCTTGCATCTGACGCTAAATCCCACCGAGAACCGAGGATTGCGACTCTTATGACGTTCACTCCAATAACTTTCACTGTCTAAGAGTCCGTCAACTGCGAGCGTCGATTTGTTTGCAATTTCTGCGCCCAAACCTCCAAAATTTGCCATCCCGAGTCTGGCTTCCACGTCAATTGGGACGTCAGTGTCAAAGCCGTAGATTGGCGTCTCCCGAGAAACGCGCACTTCGATATTCACTTCTGTTGGGGTTTTAGCTCGCGGAGACTTGGTGCTATTCATAGTGGTGGCACTACTCAGCATGTTAAAGGCGCCACGTACCAGTGTCTGCGCCGAGCGCGCGGGTGAGATGAGCAAGTTTCCGTCGACTCCTTGACAAGAAATGAAGAAATGCAGTGATTTGCGCTCTCCTTGGGTGTCCATTGGAGGGATTTCCAGGGGGGAGAGCGGCATGGCCGAGGGAGACGCATCGAGAGACTCGCCGCTATCGACAGAGGAGACGGATGCAGACGTTGGCGGCACGCAGAGTGATGGATCATCGTCAAATATCATGAGGTTGGGACTCTCTGGAGCCGCCATAGTGCTGGCGCAGAGTGATGATCGTGTCCGCACTAACGTGTAAGTCTTTATCTTGTGAAAGAAGTCTTTAAATTTAGCCCATTTTTAATGGGCTATGAGAAAATCGCTCTCTTTTTTTTCTTAGTGCTGGGCTAGGGTTGCACTCTCGCGAAAGTCTCAGCTACTAGGATTACCTTTGAGCCATGCAACACGTTTGCTCCTAATTGGACACTTCGTTCAAACATTTCAAACTCGGTTTGCCTTGTCAGAGACGCTGTCGACCAATTGCAAGTCGTGTATGTATGTACATTGGCATCAAAGATCACGACTTTCACCGATAGTAGTCTGTTTGAGGAGCCAGCAGCTTGTCATCGAGCATAACGCTACAGACCAACATTTCTGGCTTTTGCGCCTCAGCGACCTGCAGGTTTCGGAGCGCACCACCGCTACTACGACCACATCGAGCGTCCTCCAATCGTGAGTAGCCCCACTCAGGTCCAGTCCTGGCTATCGAGCATCACACCTCTAGAAGGAGGGCTAGGGTCTGATCTTTACCAGACGAAATAAAATGCCCGAAATGGCACTATCTGCAGTGCTGTTCCTGCTGCCATGTGCCTCATTCTTGAGCGCTGCGCCGCTGACTGGTCGTTATTTGCACTACATGCGGCTTTGAACTCATTGGCGATACTCGTGTGCTTGCCTGGGTACATACAGATACAGATACACACACTGCAAGTTTGTTGCGCCACACTCTCTCATTGCTGACAATGTTTTTCCGTGCTATTCACAGCGCATTGCAAGCAATGCTTCAACGAAACAACGAGACGCACCACGCAAAACGGTGCGCAGCCAACGTCTTTACATTGAAATACGTGCAATATTGACCGAGTTACATATGCGGATGTTTGTGTCACAGCATCTGGTTAACCAAGCTGCACCTGATGCTCAATATATCGGCTGGATTGTTGATGACTGCTGCAGGCATTGCAGTGACCGTTGCAAAACATAAGGCTGATGATCAGCACTTGACGACGCCGCACTCATGGGCAGCTCTGGTGACAGGCATGTTCTTCGCGCTCAACGTGTTTCAGGGACTGTTGCTGACGTTCGAGGGCACGAAATCGAACTGGCAGTGGAAGGACGAAACTCATATGCTTACGGGCGTGTTGGTGTACGTTGGAAGCGTCACTACGATGCTCTATGGACTGAGCACGAGCAAATGGGGGATGAAGACTTTCAGTCCGCAGAGGCAGTTCCAGCTTACAGTACTCGTCATTGCAGCACACGTGACACTGGTGGGAAATTTGCTCGTATTGCAACGTCGAGACCATCAGCTCCAAGTCAGAAAGGTGACCAAGGTAGCTAAGGTAGCTAAGATGGCGTAGAAGTGCATCAACTATACTACAAGCGGATGACATCACGGATGTCAGCACTGTGACGTGACTATACAAAAACTCATATAAACTTCATGAATCCTCGTTTGCAGTGCGCTACAGTAGCAGTA
>NQFO01005285.1:0-14937 GCA_003991265.1 Pseudoperonospora humuli | reverse complement strand
CTCTAATCATCCGACCAATACGACCACAAAAGATGATCTGCAGTCTCTTCAAGAATGCTGAGCCACTAGTAAACTCACGCTAGTCAGATTGCTCCCATTCCTGAACTTTCGAGCTTGGTGTCAATTGCCATGACTCCTTTAACATTCGCACCAGTGTCGATGTCACCGTCCCAAGCTTTTGGACTTGAAGCTAGGATGAAACAGCAGGTGCAGGACGCAATCCTCGCCCGCAAGACGCAACATTTGAAAGGGAACAAACTCGACTCAAATTGGCGCCTTATTGCGTCTCTCGGCCAGCTCAAGACTTTCAAATTTCGAAATACGGATTCCTTCAGTTCGACTCCTTTTCAGTCTACGATATTGGAACGGAGTAGTCAGGTGAAAGCTCGCAATATCATGGACGAGCACATCCGCACACCAACATGGAGCACGCGCGGGCATAACTCTGCTCGAAAGTATCACGGAGGACTACCGTTCGCCCGCCGTACTATGGGTCCGAGTATAGGAGGTCACGAAACACTCGGTGAACGTCCGCTACTTCAGTCCTATCGCACATTTGGCCGCATTCAAGGAAACTATCGTGATATCGTCGCTGTTCACTACGCGACCAATTCGGCTGACTTTGTCCAGCAACAGAAGCTCCTCTCACCTGTTGCGATTGATGGTGCTGTCCTACACACAATTCGTGCGACCAAAGACAGTTTCTTGGGCATCAAGTGGCTGGCTGAAAACTCCTTCGTGGGTAAACGCGATATGTGCTACGTAGAGATGATTGGCTACACAACTGACACGAATGGACAGGAGATCGGCTTTGTAGCGCTGGCCTCAGTGGATGTTCCAGAATGCCCCGAGCTTACAAAACTGATGAAATTGACACGTATACGGATGAAGCGTACGATGTTGATCATCCCTACAGCAGATGCGCCGAAAACGACATCGGAGGTATTTGTCATGGACTCAAGTGAGTCGAATGAGTCGTCAATTGTCGCTCTCGCTCAGTACCGACTGAACATGGGCGTCCTCAATGACCTCTCGCTAGTGATCGACTCTCAGAACATCGCACACCAGAGGTTAGCTCGTCACGAGAATTGGGTCCCGGATGTACATCGTCTATCATGCACCATTTGCAATCGCAAGTTCCATTTTGCGTATCGGCGGCGACATCACTGCCGCTTGTGTGGCGATATTGTTTGCAAGACTTGCTACGTCACCCGCGCCGTATCACACGCAGACAGGGAAGGTGAACACGTTTGCAAGTCTACAAACGCTACGCTTCTTTGCCAGACAAAATTTTGCGTACGTTGCGTTATGGACCTTCGCGTGGTGGACAAACAAGTTGACAAGTTTCCGGAACAAATGTCCAAGATGGTGTCGCTTGACATGGACACTTCGAACGTTGAGCGCGAGTCACTGTCGTCAAAGACGCGCGACTCTTCCATCACGTACTTCAAACGCGGTACCAAGATGAAGCACACGTTGGACTTGGATCAACTCTACGCGATTTCATCTTCACAAAGCGTCAACCCTCGAATGGATCACAATGATAAATTCCATGGCACCAATGACCAAGTCCCAGTCGCTGGGTCACTGTACAAGCCCGAGTGTTTTGAACCCTCACGTTCCGTCGATCCAGGTCACAAGAGCTCGCACTGCAAGTTTTGTCGCCACAATTTTTCAAGTCTTGACGATGAATCTGCCGGGTTGTACGCGGAGAAAGTGACACTCAAAATTGATAAATTCAGCCGCATGGTCGCAATTTAAGGTAATCTCGAGTCTCGGGACCCAAGTCACGGCGATGCCGAACATTGTACTTTGAATTTACGAGTCGGACTCCGACTGCTCTCTGCGAATGAAGTGGAGAAGTATATGTCGTGTTATTAGTTGAAGCAGACGTAGCTAGAAGAAAGTCTACCCGTTAGAATGAAGTTGTCGTATAATCTAACATTGTCGTTTGGTCAAGCATTTTCATGAGAGTAGATGCTGCTATGCATGTTTTCGTACTGCCATGATATCGTATCGCATCGAGACGTAAGAAGAGCACGAGTACCCATTGCAATCTGCTGACACTGCTTCAGTCTCTTTGATACCTCGGAAGGAGCTACAGTATATTTACTTGGTGATGGCTGCTGGAGAACCTCTGATTGAGTGTCTACGTCATGGGGTCGATGCCCGTGCATGCCTTTCTACAGCGTCCATTCTCAGAGAGCTACTTTGATAAGCCGTTCTATAGGGTGGCCACCGCGAGGTGTTAGGACACGAGTGGTGAGCGTCGTCGCCAACTTGTTTGATTGGCCAAGATGCTCACCACGCGTACGTGAACGTCCGATTGGCCTTTGGGAGCAGTCTCAAGATCCATAATCTAGTAGGACCGATGTCATTTGTCAAGGCTTCTTGGGTTTACGCTGGCGCGGGTCGTCCGTTCTTCTTGATTCTCCTAGCAGCTGACCAAAGCGACAAATGCATTAAGCTCTCGATCCAAAAAGCTCATCATTTAAATTCGAGTGACGGACGGCCATCGTAAAAACGATCAAGGACAGAGCAGATTATCGTGCGCGAAAAAAACGCACGGACCAGGCTTCGAGAGTGATCGTCAGAGGTCTGTTGCCAATCTCAACGATTCTTGCTCCTACTCTGATGTGAGCAGTTAGTAGAACGCTCGTTAGTGGTCAGAAAGAGCATGGCAACAAATTCATGGTCGTCATACGATCTGGCAAGACAATTCCGAATCGTCACCGTACGTCTTCGAAGAATCCACTAGAGAAGCGACATAATCAGAGCAAGCTTCTTTCTTTCGACCATCAGAGCATCCCCTCGCCAATGCTTGGCTGTAATCGGTGTGATGTACAATTTTCGCAAAGTCGCTTCGCCAGTATTCAGATCTCAAACATTTACATGGGTGCTCTAAGCTGGAAGAAGCATACGCTGAGACCGGATTACTGTCGGGTACGGGGATCAGTCCACCTTGGAAACCGGCTGTATTGACGGAACGTGAGGGTAACCTAGCGAGAAAGATTTGAAAAGAGAGCCTCCATCTATTTAAATCCTTCAAAACACTCCCGCCAGTATCGAAACCACAGCCGACAACAGCAAAAGCTGAAGCTCAGCGTGGCAGAAACGGGCGATTCAAATATTGAAGAACTGAGGCAAAAGGACATTTTACGATACACCACTTGGCCAAGATCAAGCGCGAAGAAGTATGCCATGCCAGAGTTTTCGTCGAGGATGATACAAGCGAAAGGCAGCTGGATACTGCGTCACAGAAAAACCATAACTCATTCTTGGTCCTTGGTCTTTGAGCATAGTGAAGCGGATCGTCAAGTAGCGATGTCAAATCTCTAGTGTGACTAAATTCCGCTAAAGCCGCTGGTAGTTGGCGTGGCATGTCCTATCTTGACTGCAAATGGTATCGTCTCACTTCGATATGAAGCTGGCTCGGACTGTGTTAGCGAATCGTTGCGCGGCCATGATGCTGACAGAGAGCGGGGCGGAGTCAAAGATACTACACAAGAGCCGAGCCCGCTTCCAATGTTTCATATCCAGACGATTGCTTTGTCGTATCCACGATTTTCTAGGCGACTATTCTTTCGAAAGCTTGGAGGCGCCGGCATCATTTTTACTCCGCTCGCATAAATCTACACAATAATTGCTTTATAGCTAACGTGACAATACACGACTATTTTATATCTTTCAGCAACTTCATATTATTTCTCAGAAGTATGCATCTGCGAGAAAATAGCCAGGACCTCGAGGGTCGGCAGCGCAACATGCACCATGGTCGATAGCCAACATGGATACACTCATTCAGTACCAAGACGGGCGAAAGTATTTATCCACGACGCCCAGTATCTCCGTCCGTGGACAAAAAGTGGACCTTGCCAGCCTCGTCGAGAGTCTTCAATCCGAACAAGTCTTCCCGATACCACCTCGTCTCGTTAAAGCCCAGCACATTCGTATACGGATCGCCGTCTTGATACATACCGAACCACTCCGACTCTTTTGGATAGACCTGCGGCATGCTGTGCTGCTTGTGGTCTTTTAGTCGTTTCATCTGGCCCAATGTATGAGCGTAATGAGGCTTAAGGCGACGTACAGGCCGTAGCTAACTTACTCGGCTAAGCGAATTGACGAAAATGTGCTGCGAGTGAGTGCTGCGAGTGAAGAGAATCGACTGTATTGGAAATTGGCACACCAAACTTGCTTTTGCGAACCATCTTTATCCATTTACCAATGTAACTGCTACCTACGCTTTTTGTGCCAAAAAGCATGTGCACGAGATTTTGCAGTTTTGTAAAGTTGTCCTTGTATGTCTTGGTAAGCGTAGGTTCCAGATAACTCGAGACGCTCACCAGTACCAGAAAGTACAAGTACCGGTATTCTGAAAACGTGGCCACTTGACTATTTTGATAAAAGCTACGTGGCAGAGCAAGCAGATGCCGCCGAGAGTTAAAGGTCATCGCAATACCGGCACCTGCACTAGTGTCTCACGATGGCGCTGGTTGATGGTGGCCACTGGCATTCTGATGCTTTACACCATGCTTCGCCTTCAAGTGAGCTTATGGTCGACCACGAATCGTGCAGACTTGCGAGCAAATGTCATTAGCACTGACAGGGATGCCGTTATTATCAATCGATCGGCGATGCAGCCAAGCGAAGAGCGATTACAGCGAACAGCTAAGCCATTTATCGATAATGAGGTTGTGGAGCATCCGCAGACCCCTACGGCAGTAGAAGCTGTGAAAGAGCTGCAAAACTTGCGTATTGTTGCTCCCCTCTCGAATCCTGGCGCAGTCGTTGTTTCAACACCACTTCCGCTAGTTGTAGCACCTGCCAATCCAATTGCAGCCTTTGAAGATCCTGTGGCAAGTAAAAATGTAGCGCCTTCGTTGGCGGATCGCCATGACGTGGTTTTTGGATACGATGCGGCTATGAAATACTTGGCCGACTACTCAATACCCGAAGGTTCAAATGAGCAGCTCTTTCTATTTTTTGTGTGTGGTGACGAGCAAGGCCAGCAAAAAGGTTGGCGACGTGTGTGCGTGGACGCATCGAAATTGGTATACGAAGTATTTACGGCGTCTCCGTCGCGTAACAGGTTGCTGACCATCTACGCTGGCTCGAAGCAGGACTGGTCGACGCCCAACGCGTTCTACAAAGATGGCGACTTGAAAGTAAAAACGCTTCCTGCAATCATGCAGTGGCATGGAGGTGGTCCTGGAGCGAAGCGCGCCACGTCTGGAATGATCATCGACAAGAGCTTGTTGTACGAGCCACTGCTGCGTTACCTTTTCAAAAACGAAGATGTTCCAGACCCTCTCTTAGCACCAGAAAAGATTGCTTCGAAGGAAATTGTCTTGCTCAAGGGGTTCAAGAGCTACAAGCTGTACATGGATACCATTGCGGCTGGGGATAGCCCATCGCTGACTGCTCCAACAGGGCCGATGTTCCTCCTTTTCGTTGCTGGCCGACTGGAATCTAACGATCGTCCGTGGTGCCCGTACTGTCGTTATTCTGAAATTTCAGTCGAGTACGCATTCTATGCGTTTGCGCCACAAGGGTCACGGCTAGTGAAGGTGGAGACGGTGACTTCCTACAGTATCTGGAAGAACCCTACTAATGAGTGGAAGCAGAACACGGAGTTGATGGTTCGTGGCGTGCCCTGGATGTACCGGGCGACATTAGACACTAGAGCCCACACTTTTTCTTATGCACGATATCAAGAGCGTCTTGACTATCCTGATGACCTGCGAGGTGTCTTCCAAGGCTGGAAGAACCCACTCTAGTACATACGCCAAAGCACTTTGAATGGATCATGAGATGCTTACAACTATTGGTTAAATACGGTTGGGTTCCGAGTGTTCTGTGCTTTTTCCTAAATGCATGCTAGACGTTGTCATTGGTCTCGATCCTGGGATGCGGGCGCTGCGTACTGCTACGAAAGAGGTCTTTTGTTCACAAGAAGGAAGACGCCGTGGAAAGGGGGAGTGCTCCGCTGCGACCACGTAGAGTGCAGCATCAGATACTGGAACCGCAACATGAACGCGGCGATCAACATACTGGGCTGCGCGGAGAAGTATAGATGTAGGTGAAGCGTAGTAGAAGCAAAAGCGGCTACGAGAAAAGGTCCCACAATAGACTGCAACCCTAATAACAAATCACGTCGGGCGCCCGACGTGAAAGTTTCACGTAACGAGCGACACTTGCTGTAGATTCGGACAGCACTCATGACGGCATGGCGTGAGCGCTGCACGAAACAATTTTGGCCAATGTTCACCACACAAGTGCACTTTCGACCAATGGTGTGTTGAATCTCCTCGGGTCCTGATCTTTAGGAGGCAACGATCCGAAGCTTAGTTTTTAATTCGTCCTCCGACCCCAAGCCGACGTCCCTTTACTAATCGCCATGAGTGCCCCGTACACCCGCATCAGCCAGATTGCCAGCCACTTGAGCTCGCACGATCCGCGCGCAGAGGAGAGTAATTACGCGCAGCGCGTCAAGCAGACTGAAGCGTTTATCCATAGCGAGCGTTTCAAGTATGTGAAGCGTCCCTACGGCGCTGAAGATGTTGTGAATCTCCAGGGCACTGTTTCTGCCGCCAATGTCGGTGCTGCAATGTCCAGTAAGCTCTACAAGATGCTGCGAGAGCTACAGGCTGCGCAAAAAACGAGCCACACCTTTGGCGCGCTGGACACTGTCCAGGTCACACAAATGGCCAAGCACCTGTCAACCGTCTACGTCAGCGGCTGGCAATCATCGTCTACAGCTTCCACTTCCAACGAACCTGGTCCAGATGTAGCTGATTACCCCATGGACACGGTGCCCAACAAAGTGGACCAGCTCTTCCGTGCCCAGCTGTTCCACGACCGCAAGCAGTACGAGGCTCGGCGCCGCATGACTCCTGAGGAGCGTGCGCGCATACCGCCTACGGACTTTTTACGCCCCATTGTGGCCGACGCTGACACTGGCCACGGTGGTCTGACTGCTGTAATGAAGCTGACCAAGATGTTTATTGAGCGCGGTGCCGCCGGCATTCACCTTGAAGATCAGAAGCCCGGCACCAAGAAGTGTGGTCACATGGGTGGCAAGGTGCTTGTTTCGGTACAGGAGCACATTCAGCGCCTTATCGCTGCTCGTCTGCAAGCCGACATTCTTGGCAGTCCGTTGGTCATTGTGGCCCGCACGGATGCTGAGGCCGCCACTCTGCTGGACAACAACATTGACCCTCGCGACCACCCCTTCATCATTGGTGCTACCAACCTGAACGTGGAGTCGTACATCGAAGCCACCCACGCTGGCAAGGAGGGCGACTGGGACAAACGCGCCCAGGCCATGACTTACCCAGAGGCCGTCCGCGAGGCATTGAAGAAGTTGGGTCGCTCGGATGCCTTGCCCAAGTGGAATGCTCAGTGCCTGGAGCTGAGCCTGCCCAAGCTGCAAGCTCTGGCCAAATCGCTCGGTGTGACTGTCAGTTTTGACTGGGACCACGCCCGAACGGTGGAGGGATACTATCGCGTGCGCGGCGGTGTTGAATACTGCATTGCCCGTGGCCGTGCCTATGGTGAATACGCTGATTTAATCTGGATGGAGACGGCCAAGCCAGGCGTACCGCTTTCGCGCACGTTCGCTGAGGGCGTCAAGGCTAAGATTCCGCACCAGATGTTGGCGTACAACTTGTCACCGTCGTTCAACTGGGACGCTGCTGGCATGTCTGACACTGAGATTGAGACGTTTGTAACGGACTTGGCTCGTTTGGGCTTTTGCTGGATGTTCATTACGCTGGCAGGTTTTCACAGTAATTCACTAGGCATCACCCGCTTCGCGCGCGACTATGCAAAGCGCGGTATGCTTGCGTACGTTGAGGGCGTGCAACGGGCTGAACGCAACGAGGGCGTGGAGACGCTTAAGCACCAGGGCTGGTCAGGCACTGAGCTTGTCGACGCCATGCAGAACACAGTCACGGGTGGACTTTCGTCAACAAATACGATGGGCCACGGTGTCACAGAATCGCAGTTCTAAGCTCTGCTCAAAATCTTTGTCAAAGGAGATGCACAAGGTTTTATAAGCAGCTACATACTGGTGGAAGATGATGGCGAGGTGCATTTTTTTATCGCTACCTGCGTGTGAGGACTTTACAAAGAGGTTTGACTAAACAGTAGGAAAAAGGCCACACGGCTTTTGAAACAATTTTCTACGTTTAGCTACACTTTTGGCCTCCTTACGACCGCATGCATGATATGAGGAGCAAGGCTTTCGATCAGGTTTTATGCTAATACTTGCCACGCTCCTGTATTTTTGCCAGTAGAAGGATATGCGCAGCAAGTCGTTCAACTATACTCCCACTTGTCTTGTGACTTTCGCTGAATTTTGAGTGGAAATCCAGAGTTGTCCTGGGTTGAGGTGTTCTCAAGTCCACCCTTGTTTGTCTGTTCTATTCTACGCTCTACTCTGCGCCCTCTTCACCTACGCATCAGTTTTAATGTATCGATCACAGATGGGGGGCGAGAAGAGGACCGACAAGAAGTTTTCGAGTGTCCATTGATGCCTCCTGGAATCGTGCGAGACGTCGTCATCGGACTAGACCTTAGAGTGTGGGCGCTGTGTACTGCTGTGAGAGAGGCCCATTATCTGCAACGCAGCGCCAAGTACTGAATCGTGACGCGAACGCGGTCATCGATATGCTGGCGCTGCGCAAGAGTGATCTGCACGGGGAGGGACACATGAAGGCATTTCGAAAGGCGGAGAGGGTGCGAGCGTAGAGTAGGCATAGCAGAAGCAAAAGTGGTCACGAAATAGATTCACCTACGAAAAACCTGTAGACACTGCTTGCAGGCAATCTTGGATAGTTAACACGCTCGCGCACTGGCGCAAAACTGTAACTCTACAGCACGCCACAGTTGACGATCTTGATATCAGTCAGCGGTTTGTGTTGCACACAGTAGACACTCTCGATATTCTTTAGCACATCTTTCCCTTCCACAATCTTGCCGAACGCAACATTGCGGCCATTGAGGTGGGGCAGCGGCTTAAGAGATATGAAAAACTGTGACGCGTTCTTGTTGATACCAGCGTTGGCCATGCCCAGCACACCTTCCTCCGAGAACTGCAAAGCGTAGTTCTCGTCATCAAAGTACCGCTGGTCTTCCTCCAATGCTGCGTGGCCACCCGTGCCGTTTCCATTAAGGATGTCACCGCCCACGACGTACACGCCCTTGGTCACGTTGTGAAACTTGGTGTTTTTGTACGAGCCGGAGCCCAGCGCCTTGGACTTGAAGCCATCTGTGCACATTTTGAGAAAGTTGGTAGCCGTCTGTGGCACAATGTCTTTGGCCAGCTCTACCACGATGCGTTCGGTATTGGCACCACCGATGCTCACATCGAGGAAGGCACGAGGCCGTGGCACTGCAGGCGTGGGCACCACGGCATCGTAGGCAGCAGCTTCAGCCTTCGGCGCATTCATTTTAGCTAGCGATCGATGGTACCATCCCCATCCTCGCGCACCAGCGCGTGACATGGCGTCACCAGCGCCACGCACCACCTTCAGTCGTCCATACACAGACATTGCTATGACTTGTTTGATTTTCAGCCAGACGCTCGATCGTACTTTATTGATACACTTCACAATGACTTAATCGCCTCGTATTAGTGACACTGTATGACCAAGATTCTTTCCAAATCTGCGATGGCGAGAGGCAACTGGTTGATGCCCCTACTGGCGATAGTCACTGCAATGGTGGTTCTCGTTCAGCTTGCTCTAATTAGCGAGGAGTCAGCGATATACTTTGAGGAGGAGAAGCCGTTGCAGTTGGAGGAGGAAATGGCGGCAACATCGAAAAAGATACCAGTGTTTGAAGAGATCGAGACATTGCCAGTGGTTTTGATGCATGGAATGGGTGATGCCGCTGGCAATGGGGAGATGACAACCATTCAGAAAGTAATGATAGCTGACTTGCTACAGCTTCAAAAGTCGATGTTTGAGCATTTAAACTTTGGTGTCTGTACTTTGGATGACAACTACTTGTGCATCGATAGGCAATTGCGGAGCATCTTGGAGTGTACGTTGCTAGTATTCAGTTAGGGAAATCAGTGAGCGAAGATGTGGAGAACAGCTTTTTTGTCACGATGGATATCCAGACGGAGATGTTTGCAAAGATCGTGCGAGAGGTGCAGTTTAATCGATCATTTTGATCGTCACTCAGATGGCAGTTGACGTTGTGTATGTCAAATAGGACCCACAATTGGCACGCGGATTCAATGCGGTGGGGTTTTCTCAGGTAAAGTGACTATGCTGTTGACATTGTGCGACGTATAGCTAATACTAAACTTACGGTCCTGAATTGCACCGTCATCAGGGCAACTTGCTGATTCGCGCGTATATCGAACGCTTCAACAGCCCACCAGTTCACAACTTTGTTTCGTTTCATGGACCGCTTGCTGGTGTCGCCGGATTGCCACGATGCTCCCCTTTCAACTTTATCTGCAAGGAAATTGACAAGGTAGGCGGTGTGTTACCTTGTAGACCTTAAGGGAACTGAAAGATCATGTTGCGAATGATGTGCTAGCTCATCGGAGAAGCGGTATATACCAAGAGAGTTCAAGGTGCGGATAGTGTTGCGGTAAGTCTTTAACTGCTTGCAAATGCTGATCTTTGCTGTTTAAATCCAGAGCACGTCGCCCAAGCAAACTATTTTCGTGATCCTCTTCGCATCGAGGCCTACCTCAAGCACAGTACGTTTGCATTTGATGTGGCAACAATTGAGAGTATACGTGTTCTTAGCTCGCGGTTGCTTTGCACAGCTAAGTTCCTACCCGACCTCAATAACGAGATGACGCTTACCAATCAGACATACAAGGACAACTTTGCAAAACTGCAAAATCTCGTGCTTATTCGTGCCAGTCAAGACACGCAGGTCTATCCAAAAGAGTCGGAGTGGTTCGGTATGTATCAAGACGGCGATCCGTATACGAATGTGCTGGGCTTTAACGAGACGAGGTGGTATCGGGAAGACTTGTTCGGATTGAAGACTCTCGACGAGGCTGGCAAGGTCCACTTTTTGTCCACGGACGGAGACCATTTAAGATTCTCCCTGGACTTCTTACTGGGCGTTGTGGATAAATACTTTCGCCCGTCTTGGTACTGAATGAGTGTATCCATGTTGGCTATCGACCATGGTGCATGTTGCGCTGCCGACCCTCGAGGTCCTGGCTATTTTCTCGCAGATGCATACTTCTGAGAAATAATATGAAGTTGCTGAAAGATATAAAATAGTCGTGTATTGTCACGTTAGCTATAAAGCAATTATTGTGTAGATTTATGCGAGCGGAGTAAAAATGATGCCGGCGCCTCCAAGCTTTCGAAAGAATAGTCGCCTAGAAAATCGTGGATACGACAAAGCAATCGTCTGGATATGAAACATTGGAAGCGGGCTCGGCTCTTGTGTAGTATCTTTGACTCCGCCCCGCTCTCTGTCAGCATCATGGCCGCGCAACGATTCGCTAACACAGTCCGAGCCAGCTTCATATCGAAGTGAGACGATACCATTTGCAGTCAAGATAGGACATGCCACGCCAACTACCAGCGGCTTTAGCGGAATTTAGTCACACTAGAGATTTGACATCGCTACTTGACGATCCGCTTCACTATGCTCAAAGACCAAGGACCAAGAATGAGTTATGGTTTTTCTGTGACGCAGTATCCAGCTGCCTTTCGCTTGTATCATCCTCGACGAAAACTCTGGCATGGCATACTTCTTCGCGCTTGATCTTGGCCAAGTGGTGTATCGTAAAATGTCCTTTTGCCTCAGTTCTTCAATATTTGAATCGCCCGTTTCTGCCACGCTGAGCTTCAGCTTTTGCTGTTGTCGGCTGTGGTTTCGATACTGGCGGGAGTGTTTTGAAGGATTTAAATAGATGGAGGCTCTCTTTTCAAATCTTTCTCGCTAGGTTACCCTCACGTTCCGTCAATACAGCCGGTTTCCAAGGTGGACTGATCCCCGTACCCGACAGTAATCCGGTCTCAGCGTATGCTTCTTCCAGCTTAGAGCACCCATGTAAATGTTTGAGATCTGAATACTGGCGAAGCGACTTTGCGAAAATTGTACATCACACCGATTACAGCCAAGCATTGGCGAGGGGATGCTCTGATGGTCGAAAGAAAGAAGCTTGCTCTGATTATGTCGCTTCTCTAGTGGATTCTTCGAAGACGTACGGTGACGATTCGGAATTGTCTTGCCAGATCGTATGACGACCATGAATTTGTTGCCATGCTCTTTCTGACCACTAACGAGCGTTCTACTAACTGCTCACATCAGAGTAGGAGCAAGAATCGTTGAGATTGGCAACAGACCTCTGACGATCACTCTCGAAGCCTGGTCCGTGCGTTTTTTTCGCGCACGATAATCTGCTCTGTCCTTGATCGTTTTTACGATGGCCGTCCGTCACTCGAATTTAAATGATGAGCTTTTTGGATCGAGAGCTTAATGCATTTGTCGCTTTGGTCAGCTGCTAGGAGAATCAAGAAGAACGGACGACCCGCGCCAGCGTAAACCCAAGAAGCCTTGACAAATGACATCGGTCCTACTAGATTATGGATCTTGAGACTGCTCCCAAAGGCCAATCGGACGTTCACGTACGCGTGGTGAGCATCTTGGCCAATCAAACAAGTTGGCGACGACGCTCACCACTCGTGTCCTAACACCTCGCGGTGGCCACCCTATAGAACGGCTTATCAAAGTAGCTCTCTGAGAATGGACGCTGTAGAAAGGCATGCACGGGCATCGACCCCATGACGTAGACACTCAATCAGAGGTTCTCCAGCAGCCATCACCAAGTAAATATACTGTAGCTCCTTCCGAGGTATCAAAGAGACTGAAGCAGTGTCAGCAGATTGCAATGGGTACTCGTGCTCTTCTTACGTCTCGATGCGATACGATATCATGGCAGTACGAAAACATGCATAGCAGCATCTACTCTCATGAAAATGCTTGACCAAACGACAATGTTAGATTATACGACAACTTCATTCTAACGGGTAGACTTTCTTCTAGCTACGTCTGCTTCAACTAATAACACGACATATACTTCTCCACTTCATTCGCAGAGAGCAGTCGGAGTCCGACTCGTAAATTCAAAGTACAATGTTCGGCATCGCCGTGACTTGGGTCCCGAGACTCGAGATTACCTTAAATTGCGACCATGCGGCTGAATTTATCAATTTTGAGTGTCACTTTCTCCGCGTACAACCCGGCAGATTCATCGTCAAGACTTGAAAAATTGTGGCGACAAAACTTGCAGTGCGAGCTCTTGTGACCTGGATCGACGGAACGTGAGGGTTCAAAACACTCGGGCTTGTACAGTGACCCAGCGACTGGGACTTGGTCATTGGTGCCATGGAATTTATCATTGTGATCCATTCGAGGGTTGACGCTTTGTGAAGATGAAATCGCGTAGAGTTGATCCAAGTCCAACGTGTGCTTCATCTTGGTACCGCGTTTGAAGTACGTGATGGAAGAGTCGCGCGTCTTTGACGACAGTGACTCGCGCTCAACGTTCGAAGTGTCCATGTCAAGCGACACCATCTTGGACATTTGTTCCGGAAACTTGTCAACTTGTTTGTCCACCACGCGAAGGTCCATAACGCAACGTACGCAAAATTTTGTCTGGCAAAGAAGCGTAGCGTTTGTAGACTTGCAAACGTGTTCACCTTCCCTGTCTGCGTGTGATACGGCGCGGGTGACGTAGCAAGTCTTGCAAACAATATCGCCACACAAGCGGCAGTGATGTCGCCGCCGATACGCAAAATGGAACTTGCGATTGCAAATGGTGCATGATAGACGATGTACATCCGGGACCCAATTCTCGTGACGAGCTAACCTCTGGTGTGCGATGTTCTGAGAGTCGATCACTAGCGAGAGGTCATTGAGGACGCCCATGTTCAGTCGGTACTGAGCGAGAGCGACAATTGACGACTCATTCGACTCACTTGAGTCCATGACAAATACCTCCGATGTCGTTTTCGGCGCATCTGCTGTAGGGATGATCAACATCGTACGCTTCATCCGTATACGTGTCAATTTCATCAGTTTTGTAAGCTCGGGGCATTCTGGAACATCCACTGAGGCCAGCGCTACAAAGCCGATCTCCTGTCCATTCGTGTCAGTTGTGTAGCCAATCATCTCTACGTAGCACATATCGCGTTTACCCACGAAGGAGTTTTCAGCCAGCCACTTGATGCCCAAGAAACTGTCTTTGGTCGCACGAATTGTGTGTAGGACAGCACCATCAATCGCAACAGGTGAGAGGAGCTTCTGTTGCTGGACAAAGTCAGCCGAATTGGTCGCGTAGTGAACAGCGACGATATCACGATAGTTTCCTTGAATGCGGCCAAATGTGCGATAGGACTGAAGTAGCGGACGTTCACCGAGTGTTTCGTGACCTCCTATACTCGGACCCATAGTACGGCGGGCGAACGGTAGTCCTCCGTGATACTTTCGAGCAGAGTTATGCCCGCGCGTGCTCCATGTTGGTGTGCGGATGTGCTCGTCCATGATATTGCGAGCTTTCACCTGACTACTCCGTTCCAATATCGTAGACTGAAAAGGAGTCGAACTGAAGGAATCCGTATTTCGAAATTTGAAAGTCTTGAGCTGGCCGAGAGACGCAATAAGGCGCCAATTTGAGTCGAGTTTGTTCCCTTTCAAATGTTGCGTCTTGCGGGCGAGGATTGCGTCCTGCACCTGCTGTTTCATCCTAGCTTCAAGTCCAAAAGCTTGGGACGGTGACATCGACACTGGTGCGAATGTTAAAGGAGTCATGGCAATTGACACCAAGCTCGAAAGTTCAGGAATGGGAGCAATCTGACTAGCGTGAGTTTACTAGTGGCTCAGCATTCTTGAAGAGACTGCAGATCATCTTTTGTGGTCGTATTGGTCGGATGATTAGAG
>NQFO01005284.1:0-29143 GCA_003991265.1 Pseudoperonospora humuli | reverse complement strand
GCCCGGATCAACTTCTTCTTTCAAGAATGATCATACGTGCTGGTTCAATACCATCTTCAGCTCAGTACAACAATAGTGGCTTATAAAGACCTTACTCGGTTAATGCACGGATTTTAGAAGGAAATTAATATACCATTTTTGTCGACAAATTTCACTTTATTTGCTGAAAAGTATACTTTGTATGAAGACGTCCTTAAATAATTAATAAGAAGCATGATAAGTACTTCAACTTGCTCTAAAAAAAGGTTTACCAACACTTTTGACGCCTTCTAAGCCTTTTGCAACAAAACGCACAGCCGTGTCGTGTGATTCCTTCGAATGGAGACTCCGGCGTCACCGAGATTAGCGATATCTGGCCTAATGCAGCAGCTGAAAAGTGGCGAGATCTCCAAGATGCAGCTCTTTCAGCAGCTAGCCAAGCTTCAAGCTGCGACGACAGAAAGTTCCAACAAAGCTATTTTTCCAGCCCCAGTATTGACCTCGAAATTGCCACTGAGCGATGATCATCAAGCTTTCCTAAGCCAAGGAATGCCAACCTTTTCACCAGCTTTTTCGTTCTCTGTTGTAGGTAGCAGTACATGTAGTGCTTCTTATGCAGTGGCTTCTCAGGCTACAAACACTCCAGTCCCAGCACAATTTTCTTTAGGAGCAGCCGTGACACCCATGTCACTCTTCGGGCAAACAGTGCCTAATACCTTCGGTTCTTCTCGCTTTCTTGCTATGCCTATGGATTCAGATCCAGCTTCGATGGTTGCCAAACCAGGAGCCACTGTTGTAGAGAGTGACGCAGAGTTTCTTGCAACAGGGGTATCACACGACAAGGCCAAGCAATTTAGCGTACAAGAGTGGATAGCCAACAAGTCGCGGGTATCTGCTTCGAGTCAAGCGTACAGCGCATTGCGCTTTCAACATGAACAAGGGTCTGACGCACAAGCTGCAAATTTTCACGTAAAAGGCCCAATTCATGAAATGTTGTTCGACAAGTACGATAAAGAATTCAGCGATTCATCCAGATTGAATGTTCATGAAAGCAGCACTGGCACACCGCATCTTCAGCCCAAAGGAGGTTTATTAGCAGGCAGTGAATCTGGCGTACGTGCAACTGACGCTGAGTACGTCTCACAAAACTACTCTCATCTTGACTCTGGCAAGCACGACGATAGAGGTTCTGAGCAACAGTATCTCGACTTTGCCGAGCAGTTCCGAGATGAGCGTGATGGTGATATTTCCAGCAACGAAAGAGAAAAAAATGGTGTAGCAGGAAACAGAAATAACACGGACGGCAAATTTCACGCCCGAGTAACACGCTGGAAGTCTCAGAAAGAAGCTGTTCGAGAGCAAATGAAGCAGCAGCTTTTGCAGTCTGAGCTCGAAGAATGCACATTTGCACCCAAAATTAATCCCAAGTCTGCCAAAGTTGTCGCCAAGTTGAGAGGGCGACAGCCTGCAAGCGTCTCTGACCAAGGTCTGAGCGTGTTGCAAACCGTCTCAGAACGGCTTTATCAGGCGGCGGATAATTACAGGACTCGAGAAGAACTTGCGATAAAAGTGAAAGCTGATCAGGAGGCAGAGATCGAGCGCAAATGCACATTTAAGCCGAAGATTAATCAGTGTGTCGCAGTGAAAGCAAAGTACATGACGGGTAAGTCAGCTTCGCCGTCTATGACTGCAGCTGCTCGTGAAGCCGCTGCGAAGGAGCTGGCTGAGTGCACTTTCTCCCCTAAAGTGAACGGAGTTAGGTCCGAAATGGTCTCTGCACAGCTTTACTTACAACAGAACATTTATGAGCGTTTGAGTCAGCCGTGCTTTGGCGATGTAGAAGATGAAGCCTCTCCGACGAGAGCACGCAGTGGCAAAAGAAGAAGCTTGTCTTTGTTTGGCGACGATGACGACGAGGATCGACACAACTTGGACGTGAGCTGGCCTCGATCAAGCCAAGACGACATATCAGTACGTCTTGGTGGAAAAAGCCGTCGTCTACTATCATCAAGTAATAGTCACAAACAAGGACCGCGATCTGTGGACGCTGAACAGAGCAAAGAAGGAGAAGAAGAGCGAGCCCGCCATTTCAAAAACTTTATCGAGCGACAGAAGTTTCATGAGCAAGTTCGTCATAGGCGTATTGAGGAAGCCAAGCAGCAGTTGACTCCTGGCTACAAACCTACAATCAACAAGAAATCGCTTGCCCTGATGGAAAATGGACGTAAGGGAGACTTCTTAGAGCGAATTTCTACTCGTGCGCTGCGCAGAGAGCACGACAACGTCAAGAAGAAGACTGTGCGATCAGCGGTACGAAACACTTCTTTGTTGAGGCTTGTTGACTGTGAAGTCTGATACTGACTCGCATTCTTTCCAGGACCCAAATTGCACATTCAAGCCAGCGATCAACCAGACAAGCACCAAGCGGAAACCTCGATCTATTACGGAGCTTAGTCGCGGTGACTTGTTGCGTCGGGAGACAGCTCAGCGGTTGATGAAATTAAAGATGGAGCAAGAGGAAATGGCAGCTTTGACTTTTCGCCCGCAGTTGAACCGCGTGTCTGAGCGTTACGAAGGCCGACTCAAAATCCTCTCAAGTCCCGACACGTATTTACAGCGAATCCAGCAGCAAAGTCAAGCACACACCATCAAACTACGTCGAGCTCTTCAAGAGAAAGAAATAGGCGAGTTCTCCGAGTGCACATTCAAGCCACGGACAATTGAAGCTCCAGCATATGTGCAGCGCATCGCCAAAAGTGTATCCATCTCAAAGGCATTGCGCGCACAGCAGCAAGCTGCAGCTCGAGCACGGGAGAAGCCGGACTGGAAGTAGCAACAGGATTGTATAATATATGAGAAAACTTCGAATGGAAATTTGACTTAAAATGACGAGGTCATTTAGGATCAACGAAAAATGGATCAGCTTCGGCATGATACGCATCGGCGCTGGATCTGCGGGGGTTTTACAGTGCTCGCGTGCTCCGTGATGCTATGGGGATCTGTATATAAATCTCCCCCGCGTGGCGTCGTGGTAATCAACACGTGGCCATTCGTGAATGCAACCCGCGCAGGTTTTCAGGCTCTGCAGAGACCAAGCAGCCGCACACACGCCCTCGATGCCATTACACGTGGCTGCAATCGTTGTGAAGTAGATCAATGCGATTTTACAGTGGGCTACGGAGGCAGTCCAGACTCTAATGGGGAGACGACCTTGGACGCTATGATCCTGGACGGCTCTACGATGGAAATGGGTGCGGTAGCGCAGCTACGACGAGTGAAACCAGCAATTGAAGTGGCACGTGCAGTCATGGAGCATTCATCCCACAGCATTTTGGCTGGAGATGGTGCGCTGGCGTTTGCTAAAATGATGGGCTTCAAAGAAACTCCGCTGGACACGCCGCACTCTCGGGAGATTCATCAGAACTGGCTGGAAAACAAATGCCAGCCCAACTATTTCCGCAACGTTGTGGGGCAAAACAACTCGTGTCCACCATACAAGCCATTGATGTCGCAACATGAAGTGTATACGGGGCTACAGGGGCAATCAATCTTGCATGCGGCCAGCAGGCAGAATAATGCTGGCGTAGAAAGGTTGATCTCAAAAGGGAATCACGACACCATCGGAATGGTGGTGTTGGCGGAAAATGGGCATATGGCTGCTGGAACTAGCTCCAACGGAGCTATGCATAAAATTGCCGGGTGAGCTTTGGTAACATCAGTCTTTTTCTAGCATCGTATTCAAATACTGACAATCTGCTGCCTGCTTCTTAGACGTGTCGGTGATGCTGCGGTGCCAGGTGCAGGGGCGTATGTGGACTCTTCTATCGGCGGAGCTGCTGCCACTGGAGATGGGGATGTGATGATGCGCTTTTTGCCCTCGTTTCTTGCTGTTCAGGAAATGAAGCAGGGTGCCCATGTACGAGCCCTACGAATTTGTTACAGTGCACTATAGCATGTGCTATACTGACTGAGTTCTTGTTCAATAGCCGCGGAAAGCATGTGAACACGCCCTCCGACAAATTGCTGCGGTATACCCGCACTTTGTGGGAGGTATGGTCTGCTTGAATCGACTCGGGGAATACGGTGGGGCTGGCTACGGCTGGGACTTTGAGTATTCTGTGCAGGCAAGCTGGATGTCGGGGCCTGAAGTGATACACGTAACTTCACTATCACCCCGTCGTGACTCATAAGCATGCAAGGCGAATACTTGAAGTACATATTTCGTATCGAGAACAAAGCATATGTTAAAGGATCCAACGGATCAAGCTCCCGATAGGATTTCTATCTACTAACGACCTTGTCCCTTTTCGATGTTACGAGAGTGTAAGAGCGGTCTGCATGGCGGCAAACACATGAAGGAGAAGGCAAACAGCATGCAAGTCACCAATCCTAGAGTGAGCACGTGAGGTGTCGTCGGCAAACGTACCCAACAGCTTTACAAGAAGTACGGCACCAGCGCACGCTGGTTAAAGCCGTCCGAAGATTCAGCAACCTGAACCAGACAAAGAGCGAACCCGTTACAGCGTGAACACTGGAATCAAACGAAGGACACGAATGACAATCGTCCACAGTACCTCACGGAACAACTTGAAATCACGCTCAAGATTCTCGTCAAATGACAAGATGGCTGCCACATTACCACAGCGGTAGCAGTAGTTGGGTGCCGACCAGACCGTCACAAGACTATTGTCGAACATGTACTTGTAACCTTCCTGCACAAGCTGGTGGGCACGACAAATGAGGTCCAATCCGTTAATCTGGTTGAACTCCTGTGTGACCTTGGCACCAAACAAGTATCCAGCGCCACGCGGACTCATCGCCCACGTTTCAATGTCCTCTGGGTCGGACCACATCAGGTCACAGAAAGATCCTTCGTGCGGAATCTCCTGCTGCCGTTCTATTGTCCGAATTTGGTCCAGCGTGCGGAGCTCTGGTGACAGGCCGCCATGCACGCACAACACGCGTCCATCGATGATGGCAGCCAAGTTGAGGTAGTCGAACACGTCTGCACAATACTTCCACGGGTTGGCATTGCCATACTTGCGCACGCATTCCTCGTAGAAGCCGTAGACCTGCGTGATCTGTCGACACTCGTGGTTGCCACGCAGGAGTGTGATGCGGTCCGGATAGCGCACTTTGAGACATAGCAGAAGCTCAAAGGTCTCTACACTGTTGTGCCCGCGGTCTACGAAGTCTCCCTAAAAGGGTAAAACAGTAGGACAAATCCTAATGTTAGTAGCTTTTCTCCTCTTCGACCTCAAGGAAGAGCAAGTGAGGATGACCTACCATGAAGATGTAGTTCGTGTCCTGGATATCGCCACCACATCGGAAGAGCTCTAGTAGGTCGAAGAACTGGCCGTGGATGTCGCCGCACACCGTCACGGGGCTGCTCACGGGCTGCACGTTGGACTCCTCGATGAGCAGCATCTTGACCATCTCGCAGACCTGCTTGAGCTCCAGCTCACTCAGAACTTTTCCGTTGCGCAGATTTTCAATCCATTGGTCAGGGCCGCTGCCACTGCTCGAGGGCTTGACCTCCTCCAGCGCCACGTCGTTTACGCTCGTCATGTGTAAAATTTCCTGTCTTCTGACTGGTAATAGGCCCTGAGATATTTTACCCCTTCCAATGCTGAACCCTATACACATATGTTACAATTATTTTAAGGTTTTGATCCTGCCGCACAAACATCGTTCTTGGAACAACATTCGCGGCGTACCAGCGCAACATTTCGCACGTTCTATGATGGAAAACTGTACGCTTACTCGTTTGGACCTACGCTGAATAACGACAGAAAAGCTGATGCTGACCTAAGGGCGTGCTTAGCGACAAGAAATCTTCCGTGCTCATTGTTGCCTCCTGGACACGTGCAGACGTGTATTCCTGTGAAAGAAGACTTGAATCCGCATCAAGGTTGGTGCTTAGAAAGGCAAAGAAGAAGAGAAAGAAGGACCGCTTGGTCTGGATCCGCCGATCTTCGCCCCAAAAGCGTCGTAACGAGCGTGGTATCGTGCAAGTGACGTTGAAGGAGTACCGTCACATGGCTGATGTCAAGCGATTTACTGCTTGGAACGAGGGCTTGATAAAATGGCGCCCTGAGCATGAGAAGACGCTTGCAGAGATGCCGTCGCTTAAGACCATGAGCTACACGAAGCACTTGGAGCGACTGCAGCACTTCTGGAGCAACGTGGCGTTCCTGCTGAACTTCAGCGCGGAGCGGCCATTTCTCACGTGGAACTTCTTTCGAAAGCGTATGGCTCGTGTGGCGGTCGATGCGACCGCAAAGCGCATTGTTCCGACGGTGAGCATGAAGACGTGCGTGATGTATGAGGACTGGATTAAGCACGATGGTATCAAAGGACATGCGCCCAGTCCGGTGAAAGGGCTGGCAGGGGCATTGCAGAAACGCGCGTCGGTAGTATTTATGGACAAGTGCATGACGAGCAAGCTCTGCGAGCAGTGCCTCCAGACGCTTTCAACCGTCAACTACAAATCGACACGAAGCTACTGAAGCGGAGAAAGTAAAGTGTTAGCACGCAGCCGAGCTGAGGTCCAGTTTGAAGAGAAGCAGCACTACGGAGTGTCTCGCTGCGACCATGCAGAATGCACTACTAAGTACTGGGACCGCGACGTGAACGTTGCCATCAACATGATCAATTTGCTCAAAAGCAAAATGCTAGGACTTGAACGCACGAAACCTAGACAGATAAATTGTGGATATGAACAGTATCTGCCCAGGCGGTGGAGGAGGCGACATTGTCACTGCTACAGATACGACCTCAATGGTTGGTTTGTACTTCAGCTGCCCGATAGGCAGCTCCATCTTAACGTGATTGGTCATTAGAAACTCTATTGAGTCCAAGATTTGGAAAGCCTGGACTTGTGATGATAAACTGCCTGCTGAAGGTGTATTTAGCTGAGGACTCATGCTGTCTTGTTGAGCGTTTGCATACACTATTGTTGGTTTAATTGCGCGTGAGCGCACGAGCTGCAACGAAAGACAACGACGCCACTAGCGTGTAGAACGCCACCAACGCCACCTTGTCATCGCTTACTGCATTCCACTTAGTCACCAAGGTCGTCGTGATTATAGATGCCACGCTATTTCCGCCTGCTTGCTTTTTCTTTTGCGCAGGCTCCGTCTTCTTCTTTGACTTCGAGCCGCGCATGCCATCACGACCCTTACTATCGCTGCTTGAAGAGTAGCGTGATCCTTCGTCATGACTACCATTGTGGTCGTATGAGCTATCATGGCCATCACCACCACAGCAGCTGTCACCATTGCAAGAGGAGGCAGCAACCGCCTGTACCTTTGCCAAAGCTTTGGGTCCTTGTATGGCCGACAGATTGCCCCCACTCTGAATCTGCTCGCGTATGGCAGCAGCCGCTATCGTAGGGGGCTGGGAACGTGAAATTACTTCGCCTGTGATATGGAAGCGCGCCGCTGTGAGGACACGTACTTCTGCCGTACACCCGATGAGAGAGTCATCACGAGGAAGCAGGACCTTAGTGTAGTTCTTCGTATGTGCCACTGTATGCTTCTTATCATCCGAAGTCTCTGTGTTCACCCATACTTTTTGTGTCGTGTTTACAAGGTCTGTGTAAGGCTCGAACGATTCAAAGAGCTTAGTAAGCTTGCGACTGCGGTTCTTGACCACCTGTGTCGGGACACGTTTCATCTTAGCTGCCGGTGTTCCCGGTCGTGGGTAGAACTGTGAAATGTTCATAATGTGAAAGCGATACTTTTCAACAAGCTCCATCGTCTCGTCAAAATGTTCTTCAGTCTCTGTAGGAAAGCCGCAGATGATGTCCGTTGCCAACGTAAGATCTGGGACTTTGGCAAGCAGCTCGTCAGCAACACGACAAAATTCGTCTGCCGTGTACTCGCGGTTCATGGCCAGCAGTACCTCACTGCTACCAGATTGCACAGGCACATGCAAAAACGAATAGACTCGTTCATGCTTTAGTACTTCAGCAATAGCATTCAGATGATCCAGAATGTACGGGGGGTTGGTCATCCCCACACGAAGCATAATTCCATCAGGCACAACTTCTAGCAACTTGTACAGAAGTGTGGGTAAATCAGTGCCAATGTCAATGCCATAAGCTCCCGTATCTTCACTCGACAGCCATATCTCTGTCACTCCTTCCTTAATCACCGCCTGTGCTCTCGAAACAATTGCTTCGACCGTGTAACTTCCCAATTTGCCACGTGCATGACGTGTCTTGCAGTATGTGCATGCCCCAAGGCATCCCGTGCTCAGCGGAATGATCTCTACCATGGGGTTCTTGCGGATCTTGGGCAGGTCCAGTTCCGGCAGCCGATTCTTGGACAAAAGTCTCACTGTATGGCCTTTGAGCGTCTCCTCCACAACCTCCACGACCCGGTCCACCTGCTGGATGCCCACAATGCTGACTTCCTCCAATCCCTTGAGATATCTGTCAGCTTGTGGCACACAGCCAGCTACGACTACAGCTTTATTCTGCTTGCGACCCTTAACAGCCAAGTGCATGAATGCGGCTTGGGACGGGTCTTTGACGGTGCAGCTGTTGAGCAGCCAGAGCTGCGCTACATCCGGATCTTGTGTGAATCGATAGCCATAGCTGGCCAGTACACCCTGCATGTACTCCGAGTCGCTCACGTTGTGTGAGCAGCCGTACGTCTTCATCCAGATGAGCTGTGTGCCCGGGACGTTGAGCTCCTCCTTGTCATCAACGTCAAAGCTTCTGTTGGCTGTGCTGTCGTTCGACGTCAGCTGGAAGTGAGGCTTAGGTGCCACCATGGGCGTGCGCACAAAGCTCGCGGCCGTGCGGTCCAGCTCACCCTCGGCAATTATGTCTTCGATGTCGTCCATATTGGCGTCCCGTGTAAGGGTTTATGTGGCCAGTCGATTTTGCAGCGAAAATGTCACCTACAACATCCAGGACAACTTGAGTGGATACTTTTTCATATCCATGTTTTCCTCTATCTACTTTTCGAAGGGTTTCATTCGCCCGAGACAGCATGGGTACTCTTCACAGATACAAACATCACTACTAACGTCCTTTTGCAAAGCTGAAATTGCTCGTGCATTGACTTCATTGTCTGTTACCCAAGGACATCTACAAGTGCCTTTATCGAAAATCACTCAACAGCTTTTCCGCACATCATTTGAACTTGCAAATGACCGTCGGTACCTTGTACACGCTACCGGCGTCATCCGAACACGACGTCTGCAGCTCAATATACTTGCAGCTGCAGTCCACGAGTCCTTCGTAACGCGATTCCACAAAAGCCCGCAAAGGCTTTGTCATCTGGTTGGCATACAGTTCCTTTAGCGCCTTGCCGTAGGCGTTGCGGTCGTACAGCATCAAACCACTCACAGTTCGGTAACGCAAATCCTTTTCCGCTGCACTAGTATTGCCCATTTCCGCAACTTGATGGAATAGCAAGTCACAGTTGAGCTCCGTCTTTTCCTTGAATTGAACAAGGAAATCTTCGAGGGTCGAATCAGACGACAGCTCGATGATAGTGGAGTCCCATTTGGTGAATCCAGGAGGCTTGCACTTAACTTCCGACATCTCCACCACATCGTATTCGTCCTTAGCACGAGTAGGAGCAGCTGGCTCCTGCATTAGGTACATGTTCAGACCCAGCGAGTTGGACGAGTCTTTGAAAGCCTCCAGCTCCTTGCGCTGTATGAGCTTCAGCATCTCCAGCATAGCCAGACCCGTCACAGACGCTGTTGTAGTAGCAATGGCGGGAATGATCTTGCCTGCAATCATCTTGCACTTGTGACGTGAAGCATCGCGAATGCGGTAATTTAATGCCCGCAAGTTTGACGCTGCGTAAATGAAGTCGATATGGAAATTCATATCCTGGTCCTTTTCAAAATCTGCTGGCTCAAACGACAAGCCCGAAAGGTCAAGCAGTTCAAGCTCGCGAATCAATTCAATGAGCTCATTCTTGTCTGCGTCATTCGAGTTCTTGATTTTCTCCTGCTCCAGACGCTTGATTTCATCCGAGTCAGCGGCAATCTTCTCATTTGACGGTTTCCAAGTCGGCGGGACGTAGTTGCTACCAAGCTTCGCATACAGTGACGGATCGCGCCACTTAGAATCAGCAGGAACCAACGTTTGCTCAGGAGGTGGCTGAATTCCATAGCAAACAGCCAAGATATTGGCTGTGGCACGCACAAAGTTGAGGTGCAGCGGATCGTTTGGATCGAATCTTTCCACTGCGTGAGGGAAACGCTTCGCCCCTGACCAAAACTTCTCGCCAGAGTTGGTCAGATGATCCTCCGGAAAATTGTGGATAAGCTGCAGAATGCGGTCGCGAAAGCGTGAGGTCATGAGTCCGAACGCCAGGTCAACACACTTTTCGAATGTGATACCTGCCGCCGTCAGCAAAGTGGTGCGCAGGTCACGAAGACGTTCGAGTTCCTGCACAACAGCCGCTGAAGCGAGCTTCGGATTCGGGTTTTCTAGGGTAGCCTTCTTAACTTGGTCCAAATACGCTGCGCGATCCTCCACAAACTTTTTGGCTTCTGCGGGAGGCACAACAAACAGGTCTTCAAACTGCGCGCGTGACCACTCTATGCAGTGTTCGATGAGGGATGGGAAGTTACGTAGCGTGCACATCGGAATACCGTCACCTTCAGCATCTTTCGGGCCATCCGCATAGCTCTGAGTCTTGAAAGGAATCACCACTTGCACATTACACTTCGTGCCTAACGTACCACTCTCCAACAAAGGCAATTTGTAGAAGACGCACTTGCTGTCCACGTACAGACGAGCTTTGACATTATCCAGGGCGTTGGTAACTACGTCCAGGTCAGCCCAAAACTCATCATTGAAAACGTTTTCCGTATGTGGTGCCACCAAATGCTCAAGAGTTTTTACCTTCAGGTCTGGATTCATCTGGAGCACTGCAGCCGTAGCAGCAACTGACTTTGGTTGGCCAACGTTGTGCTCTCGGAAGAGAAACTGACGGTTCAAATTGCTCACCTCAATGCGGTCATTGTCCGTGACAGTCACAAGACCCTTTTCACCGCACGCAAGACCAATCATGGCAAAATTCTTCAGGTATTCGCATCCAAGCGCACCGCATCCCACAAGAAACGTCCGAACGTCTCCTAGTTGCTTGTGGAACGATAGACCATATGTCATGATCATGTGGTCGTACCGTGAACCGATTGGATCCGTGTCCGTCGGGCGCTCGTCAAGCAGCACCTCGAACGCATCCAAGTGCAGCCATTGCTTCAATGCCGTAAACTTGCCAGTAAACTTGACAACTTCCTGGGCAACAACACCACCATAGAAAGCAGCAAGAGGATGCAGCTCAATAGCGGAATAGAGTGCAGCCTTTCGTACTAAGTTTTCGTCCAGTTCCTCCAGCTGCATCACTTTCTGTTGATGAGCACCTTCGCGAGTAAAGTCCGAAAGATGCTGAATACCCAGCTTAGCAATTGCCACAACTTCGTCAGCATCCGCATCGTTGTTTGGCACCGGGTAATGGCCGTGACGTTCTTCAAACTCCATGAGACTCCACATAATGACATGAAGCTGCTCTGCACGACCAAACTTGGCTCCATCCGTAAACATAAGTCCAAACTCGCCTTCAGGCACAGGAGAAACCAGCGATTCCTCCAGTGATTTGAACTTCACCGTGAATGGCTTCTTGTGTTGCGTAAACACGCCTCCACCTTCATACGGGGTAAACTCGGAAGTGTCACTTATCTTCAATCGGTATGCATCAAACACTTCCGTCTCCTTGCCATTACGGAACACCTTTTTATTCGCAAACTTGATACGACGCGGACCCATCGTGTTGATCGACTGATTCGGGTCGCTCTTCAATTTCATGCCCTGCACGTCATTAATCTCAATCCATCCATCGTGGTCCGAGTCCGGCATCTCATGCATTCTGCCGTCCTCATCGGGGCCCAAGACAGACAGCACTCCGTCCTTTTCATTCGTGATATCCGTGATAATGCGGGTGATCGGCGCTTCGCCCGT
This sequence comes from Pseudoperonospora humuli, assembly GCA_003991265.1. Classification (NCBI taxonomy): domain Eukaryota; phylum Oomycota; class Peronosporomycetes; order Peronosporales; family Peronosporaceae; genus Pseudoperonospora; species Pseudoperonospora humuli. The sequence goes on along the minus strand of NQFO01005284.1, from coordinate 17,169 downwards.
TGCATCAAAGCTCTTGAAATCGTCCCCAAAGTCCGTGAACGCATAGCCAAAGGCGCCACGGATGTCACACGCGATGAAACCAATCTGCGGTGACTGCCGGCGGCAAAAGTGGTTCCAATACACCAGCTTCTGGCGGCTTGTGTGCGAGAAGACCACCACATTGTGCTTAGCCACTACCTCCTCGGTGAGCGGACCCTTGTGCACGGCCACCGACACCATCTTGTTGAGCCCTGCCAGCTTGTGCGAGACCGCAGAGGCACGCGAATTGCCTACATCTTGCTCCGTGAGGAAAAAGTTGGTGCCCAAGTCTTTGATTTCCACAATACCATCGTCATGCAGCGTGACAGCGCCAGGGCCTGCTAGGATCAGGTTCTTGGCACACTCGACGCCTACACCCTGCAGCCCCACGACGAGGACTTTGAGCTTCACTAGCTGCAGTTGCACAAAATTAGATTCAATTTAGTCCAAGTGACCATCACTCTGATTGTCCGATTGGATCTGACCTTGGCCATCGTCTCAAGTCCGAAGGCGCCGATCTGGCGACTGTACTTGTCCATAAAACCCGCATCCTTCTCGAGTTGCTGTGCAGCTTCCATGTCGCTGTTTTCCTTGTGCCTCTTGCTGCTTGGGACTTCTTCGTGGCCCAGGCCGCGTCCGTTGGGGGGCGCTTGTCGCTTCAGCTTCGCCGCTTTCCTTTTGCACTCCAAAAGGAAAAATGCTGGGATCTTCCTCCCCCAAATTGAAGCAAATTTTGAGTAAACCCAAATTTACGATTTTGAGTCATCCCATTTTTGCTTTAGATATTGTCGAGGAAACAGCGTTCCTTAATAAAGTGGTCAAGTGAAGTATTAGCTGCATGCTGCCCTGCGTTTGCAATATGAGCTGATTGTGGACGAGATTCGGCGATCAAATTCAAGTAGCTGCAGCTGAAAGCTTGGCATTTTACCAATAATTACGTGCTGCGTTATCTCAAAGAGAAGTTATCGCTACACAGATGTTGTCCTACAATCGCTGCTATGCGAGCGTGATGAAGGAAACCAAAGTTAAGATGCCACAATAGTAACCAAGTCGCAAGAGCAATAGAAGACCAAGGCAATGCAAAGAGCTTTAAGCTTAAAGAGAGGCGAGGATCAAACAATTGATGGCAAAAAGTAGTGTCTTGGTAATATTAGATAATGAATGTGTGTCATCAAGAATAATGCGCGTAGTGCTTGCAGTCGAAGCAGAAGCGGCCGTTCCAAGATGAGCTGGAAGGTGCGCAGTCGGAACAGCAGACTCGTCCACAGCGATCGCAATGGCACTTTCGAGAGAAAAAGAATGGGAATGACTCGAGACAGACCATGCACTCACTTATGTCCGTATCTGGGATCCATGACGGTGTTACACGGAGGAATCGCAGGAGCTGTAAGCAGCAACAATGATCGAGTTAGTGCATCGATAAAAACATCGAAAAGGGCAAAGATGGAAGCACATACGCCAGTAGCTTTTGGGTTCGATACAACGCGTACTCCCTCTCCATCGGGTTGATTCATGTCTGCTCCATGCTTCATCAATAGTACGGCCTCATCCTCCATATCTACCAGGACAAACGACAATCACATGGGGTGTGTTAAGTTTAAGTTGCATCACCTCAATGCTAATAGACACTTGCACCCACCTTTCTCCATGCAATAATGCAGCGGTGAACGCTTTAGAAAATCAACCTTTTGTGGATCTGCCATGTGACGCAAGAGTGTCGTCATGAGCTCGCACGTTGCAGAACCGCTGCGCTTGATCATGGCGCAGAGATGTAAAGGCGTTTGCTTGAGAAAGTTTACTGCATTGACATCAGCACCAAAGCACAGCAACAGCTCTAAAACACGCGATGCAAACTCGACCTCAAGCTGCGTAGCCAAGTGCAGCGCAGTATTTCCCTCACGGTCGCTGAAATTCAAGTCGAGATGTGGCAACACCTCAGGACGGAAAAACAGGCTCACAATCTCAAAGTTGCCACCGCGAACAGCCAAATGTAATGGCGAGAAGCCACGCTGCGTCTCAACTTGCTGCAACATGTCAAGTGCCCCACTTGCCTCATTGACAAGAAGAGCACACGCGAGATTCGCATTGCCTCCCTCCACAGCTTGATGCAACACCGTGTTTCCATACCGATCAATTCTAAGATTCTGTTGACGCCACAAAAACTTGTCGCTGTTGCTCACACCAGGACCATAGTGAGAGAAACGACCCGATCCACCAGCGTGCGAAGTTGCATTGGTCGTGAGAACGGACGCAGCATTATTCGAGACAGGATCTAGATTTCGACCAGCATAATGCGACAGCGCAGCTTCCGCTGCCTCTGCTCGACGACGAAGCTTTTCAACCTCTTTCAAAGCTTTCTTAAGCATGGCGTTGTCACTGTCAGATCCGCTACCAAATTCGCTCGTACGGCCGCGAAGAGCTGCTTTTTGTACCAAATACAGAGGTGAAAGGTCTGTATCCTCAGAGTATGCACTTGTTCCGACAGAAGCAGTTGCTGTTGATAGCGCGTCGTCTTCTTCCAGCGTTTCTATCGTGAGCTCGCTTTCACGACCACTGTAGCTTAACGGATCCTCCGGCTTTGTCTCCTCGGGTCTTGAAGCCTTAATAGATGCTTCAGCAGGTGACGCACTTCTCGACAATGCAACGCGTGCACAATACCATCTTCGAAAAGTTCTCTGGATGAGCAATGCGCCTTCATGTCGACGATTTACAACCCATTGCACCCAAAAGCGAATCACTCGCTGAAGTACTCTCGCTGCCTTGTTGCGTTGAGCAAGGCGGCGCTTCTTCTCCAAAATTGCTTTCCATCGCACTTGAATACTCCACAATACCTTCAATTGCCTCATGTACACTTGACGCTGCTGCCTGCTACGCCACAAGCTCTGTAGTTTTATTGCTGATACTGCGATCACACGCTCCCGGCTTTTTTCTAATCTGTCAAACGCTTGCTGCCGCAAAAACACACGAGTTTTACCGAGCTCAGCTTGATCGATCTTTAGCGCTGCCAGCACATCTGAAGCGGTGCATTTCGACGCAGGCTTATAGCCACTACCCGGTTCCGTCATCAGAAGATGATACTGCTTCACAAAGTCAACATGACTCATACGTACGGGAAATGACTGGCGCATTATCTCCACCGCTTTCAGCACACCGCCGCAACGCAATTGATTCGACACTTTTGCCATGTCAAACTTGCCACTTGCACTCTCGTCGTTGGGCTTAATGCAGCGAATATAGTGCGTCTCGGTCTGCTGCACGACATCCAGTAAACTTGCTAGTTGCTGCTTGAACTGAGATCCAATGCCAACCGAGCTAAGGACTGAAGATCGACGTCTTAGCTTCGGCTGGCTCAGCTGAGATTGTGCTGAGTCATTGGCTTTGAAAAAGCTGAACAACTCACGCAAATGCGCATTGCTCGTTTGCTCCAAAACACTGAACAATTCTGCATTGGGCTGATCCTTGTTTTTATCGCAAAACCCCTCTGCCCTGTAGCACACATTACCAGCATAATGGTGAACTTGGAACGTAAGATCAGCTTGCTCGGATCGAGAAGCGCTAAAGCTGTAGTGATCTTGCAGTCGCTGGTACAATTTTCGAGCAAAGCCTGCATCGCTTCCTTTTGGGACAACACATTCCTCGTCCAGAAGAGAGAAAACACCACTCGGCCGTTGTTCAATCATTTCCAGACACATAGAATTGTCTTCGTAGTCCACCGCGTTCCACTCAATGCCTTCTTCAATATGAGCTTGCTGTTCAGTCATCAGAATATCCTGTATAAACTGGTACTGCAGCTTCTCATTAGCGTAGTTAATGCAAAACTGCTCGAACTGATTCGCCTCAAACTCTTCAAAGCCGAAGATATCCAAGACTGCGATACACGGTGCTGTTGCCATTGCGTCTTTACTTGTAGCATTAGTTCGCGATTGGACTTGTGGTGAGGCTGAGTTTACCTTTGAGACCAGAAATTGAAACAGAAAAGCATACAACGAGCGGGCCATCGCGTCGCGGGCGTCACCACACTGCGCGAGGCTCAAGTTTGCGTGGAATGTCTCGTCGCCAACGCTAATTTTTCGCGTGGTCAATGCTGATACCAATTCCTTTTGATCAATCGCAAATAAGTTTGACACAATATCGAGATGAGTTTGCACCGTAAGCAAAGACGGCGAAGCAGATGCAAGCCGACATGGTGCCGATGTCGTTCCATTATCTTTCTCTCCATCGTCTTCGCTCGCCGAAACAAACAAAACGTTTCCAAGATGCAGCAGTGCACTCAAAATCTTCCAGATCGCTTCTTGCTCAATATCAGTAAAGCCCAAAACTTTCATTGACTGCAGCACCAATTGAAACTGCTTCTCATCACGTACGCCATCGTTTCGTTGAAAACATCGTCCGCCATTAGTGTACTGAAAATCATGCACTGACAACTTGTCAAGACGCAGCTCTTTCTTCATACCGTCATCTGCGCCAGCAAGTAGTTCATAAAACACGTGAAAATTACGTTCTCCGTCGTTCTGGTGCACTACACGGACTTTTTCCAAAAGATACGTCTCGACTGATGTGCCCACCATCTTCAACGATGCATCGAGCTCGTGCCCTTCAAAAAACATGCGCACAAACTTTCCAAATCGACTGCTATTGTCATTGCGCAGTGTTCGAGCATTACCAAAACATTCCAAAATGGGGTTCGCACTCATCACTTCATTGCCGCTGATTGCTTGCTCCTTCTCGCTGCTCCTTGTCATAGCCGCTTCTTGACAACTTCTTGCCAAGTAATTCATAATGAATTTTGTCGTCTCGGTTTTCCCAGAGCCACTCTCTCCACTCACCAGGATGGTCTGATTCTTCTTACTCTCTCCAGGCTCCTGCAACCGCCGCCTTAGTGATCGATACGCTCCTTCAGCCGTCGAAAATACATGAGGTGGTAGAGATTGCCAGCTCGGCATTTCCTCATGATATTTGCGTAAATCGTAGAGTCCCGAGATCTCTTTGAATGGATTCACAGCAATGAGTACTGCGCCAGATCTACAATATACCTGATCCACGCGATAACGTTGAGCCAAATACTCCACAAACGCAGGCTCGTGCAGGTGTGTGAGTGCGTCCAAGTTGTCCACATCTGCCAGTGTCTGGCCAGCTGCCAGCTCATTCGTCATGCAAACGTCTTGAGCTTCGTCAACTTCAACTGTTTTGTCGCTATCATTCAGTTGTACGACAATATGGGAAGCAGAATCCTCCAGACGACGTAGAATGCGGCCACGCACCCACTCATACGACGTCTCTGCCTCTCGTAGACGCACGTAGACCTGCATATCGAAGCTGCCGACTTGGCTTCTTCTTCAGCGGTTCTTTTACTGACGCATTGTCGCAGATCGACTGACAATAGGTTGCAAATAGGAAGCTGACTAGTCCTTTTCAACGAATCAGAAACAAAACAGTGATCATGACAAAAGGTGACCGGATTACGATCCGAAGACCATTTCGTTCCAAACTCAGGACGAATGTCGCTTGTGTATCTACCAGAGGATGCGTGGTCCATGCGTTACGGTACGTCGGACTGTTCGAGGAGGCAAGTTTGTGTGTAAAACGTGACTTTTGTGACGCGTCTGCAGGCGCAGACTACTTTACAGTGGCAATAGTCGAGTACACGGTCAAGGAAGAAAGGTTTGCGCTCTACGAGCTGCAGATTCAGAACGGAAGACGCAATTGGAAGGTTTTGCGTCGCTTTAGCGAGTTTGACAAGTTGCAGGCAAGGTGAGAAGTTCGAGGCAATCGACATGAATTGAATCAATAGTAATGCTCATGACTACGACGTCAACAGTGTGCGCTTTAAGGCTGGCAACCGACTGCCAGAGCTGCCGCCCAAGACCTATTGCTGTCGGGATCTGAACCCGGACTTTTTGGCCAGACGCAAAGAGTTGCTTCAGATTTTTCTGCATCAAATGCTGCAGATCCCCGGAATCGTTGATGACGACCACGTGCGCGACTTCTTGGGCCTCAAGCTATCGCACGAGCTCTATGTTTGAGCGGCTCACACGCCACAAGACGTACCGGAAATTTACGCACACCACGCTTTCATCAAAAAAGTTTACGCGTCCATTGCAAGCATGGGCAGGTGAAGCACACGGCAGCTGTATTCAATGGCTAGTTACGTTCATTGTGAAGAAATTCATCCACTTCGACGCAAACGGCTCAAGATAAGGCAGCGATTGTATGACCGCTCCAATCAAGCGTTGAGCTTACGCTGCTTCTTGTCTTTCTTCTTTTTGCTCTTGGACTTCTTTGATCGATTGGACGTTGACCCACCACTGCTCGCAAGACAGCCGTTGTGTTTGTCTTCAAAAGGCATCTCGGTGTTTTCAGCCGGAACATTAATCAAAGTAGGCTCAGTGGAGCTATCAGTAGATGCTGCTGCCTTCATCTCTGATGTGTCTTCGCCCAAGGGTCCTGGTGCAACATCCGTGTTGCTTGAAGCTATCGTCGATATTGTTGCGGCCGCGTCAGCGACTGGCTCCGCACTTGCCGACTCAATCGCTTCAAACGAATCCTGCTCCTCTCTGACATCGTTCTCTTCGTTCTCAATAGCATCAGAATTCTTTACAACCTCCTCAGTTTTCACCGCTGTATCTTTGATGTTCACGGACTCAGTGGTGCTCTGCGAAAGTGTCATGGACTGTGTAAGCTCCACCTGGACGTACTCCTCCTGTTCCAACGCAGCATTTTCGAGCGATTCCTGAAGTAGCTCATCCGTGAAAGCATTCGCAATTTCGATGACTGCTTGAGCAACAACAAAATCCTTGCTGATATTTCTTGTGACAGACTCCAGTTCTTTCGTGGCAGGTTCTACCTTTGTCGCCTTGTCAGAGCTCGCAATGACTTTCTCAAGGCTATGAAGTGTCTCGATCGGACAAGCAAGCGCCTGTTTCGAAATCGTCACGGTAACAGCTTCAGCCTCCTTCAGAGTTTCCTTAGAACTTCCAACAACACTCTCAGGATTCTCAAGATCCTTTGTTAGACTGGCATGGGCTGACTCAGGAAGCCCAAAAGACAAAGTCCCCACTTCTTCCTTTGGACCCTCAATGGACGTCGTGCGGCTGCTCTTCGAAGCACTTTTAGGATCCGACTTTACCTCATTCGAAGCTTGTTCGGCATCAATGGGAGGATTCACCAGAGACTCAACAGCCTGTTTCACGATCTTTTGCGGACTCTCCGGTGCTGTCTTCAGATTGTTAGTCGTAAGCTTGGTCGTTGCAACAGCTGCGGTCTTCTCCATCGTCTTAATCGTCGTCTTACTGACATTGGCGGAGGAGCATCTAGCTTCATTCGTCTGTTCGTCGATCGCCGTCAATTTGACACTTACGCTTTTCTCTCTCTCCATCGTAAGCATGCAGGACTTTTTGCTGCTCATCTGCAGGTAGTAGTAGCCCATAGTCGCCATGCCCACACCAAGTAGCCCCGTTATAAGCAGCATCGTGGCGCTCACGTTCCCAGAGGTCGTCATTCGTGAATAGTTATGGAACCGATTGAACTTGTGTTTTGTATGATGACTGAGAACTAAAGAAATTCTTGTCGACTATCTACTTATCATCCGAATCTGGTGCTGGTCGTTAGTTGCCCTGTTGCAACGTAACAAGGGACACTAAAGCCAGCCATGTAGTGAAGACATTACTTGTATATGTGCATCAGTTCTTACCTAGCGTCAATCGAGTGCCAATAGACAAAGATTACTTTGGCTAGGACCTTTTGTTTGCGACATCAAATTTCATCGCTAACGAGATCCCAGAAAGCGACGGGCTCCTGCCCTTGTCGCACTGTGTCGCGCTTTGCTGGAAATGCTTCGTATCGCTGCAGAATTGTCGCACCACTCTCAGCATCCTCCACTTGATCCTCATTCACGTCTGTACCACACCAAACGAACATGTAATCGGCGCACGCCACGATCAAGCACTGCCCACCAATATCCTTCGTTGGATCCCGAAAGTAGCTTTCAGTAATGCCTACGAGCGGTACAAACAGAATATTCTTCGCCGGCTTCTGGCTGTTGCAATCGCCATTCTTGTCAGAGTCAGCGTACGTCACGTCCAGGCGAAAAACGATCGCGCGCTGGAATTTCAGTCTGCCATTCGGGTGCTGCTGTTCCCACTCGGTCAGCTGAAAGATGAAACCAGCATTGGGATCTACGATCGGCCGCGCTTGTCGAACAAAGTCTAGAGCCTCGTACATGCCAATGTTCTTGTACCACATCAAGTACGCGATTGCCATCGTAGGCGAGCGAGAGATGCCCTTCACACAGTGCAAGAAGATTCGTCCATTGCGCTCGCGGGCACGCTCGATGAAGTCAAACATGCTGTAAAAGTGTCTTGCAATGTCCTGCGAAGAGTGGTCACGAAGCCTCATGTTAAAGTAGCAGAAGTCGTCTGGGAACGAATCTGGAGTTACGCTAGCAGCACAGTTTATGACGTGTGTGATGCCATTCTTAATCAAAAGCGACTTGTTCTTGGCAGCAACTGCACCGCCAATGTACAGAAAGTCCGTTAATTTTGAGCACAAAGCGGCCTGATCATTACGCCGCTTTGATGCCCCAGTTGCAGTAGTGCACGAATCAAAGTTGGTCTGGTCCATCTGCGATAAATCCAACGATAAATTGCCTGGGTTCCGACTACGGCGCTGTTGAGGAGGGTATGTTCTCTTTGGTACACTCACACTTCCTCGGGGTAACACAGACATTGGCGGAGTCAACGAGGATGAAGAAGATGAGCACGAGGACGAGGACAGCGACCCGGCAACAACATTACTTCGGCTCTCCAAATTCATGTCAATGGACAACGGAGTCCGTTTATCGGATGGAGATGCACCAGCGAAGTGGGATCCATCAGTCACTCCCAAAGGGCGCTTTCTCGTTTGTGTAAGAGAAGGCGCCCAGTTGCACAGTGAGGAGGAGGCAGTTGCACTCACCTTGCTCTGTGCAAAGCCCTGTTGACAACAAACTCGCTTGTTCGGCGTCGGTGAAGAAAACGTTACACAGCGGTCAGCAGACTGCTGTGGAGCCGTCGAGTCATTGTTGACATTGCTGTCCTTTTTGAAGGCAAATGCTGGCGATGTGGACGTCGGACCTGCGCAATAGGCATAGACAGCAAAGCAAAAACGCACATGGACGTCAGAGAAGACATGATTGCCACTGACATACAGTCTCTCAATATGCTCGCGACCGATTTGTCTGGGTCATCAGCTTGATCATAAATTCTCTTTTGTACCTCTCGAGACGCACAATGACCACGTTTCATCATCCAAAAACGGATTACGGTGTAACCCGGGCGACGAACAACCACCAGTTCGAGGAGCAATGTTCTCTTGAGGCGTCAAGTCCTGCGGCAGTAGTACATGTGCCGTCGACGTTGGACGGTCTTTAGAAGCAGAGGTGTTTGGCACACACTGCCCATCTGTTTCTTCTTCTGCAGTCAGCAGCTCTCCGAATGCCTTGGAGCTAGTCGTGCAAGTATTGCCAACAACAACAGCACAATGATGTTAGCCTGACATTCTACAGTGGCCGAACAGATCGATCAAAGAGGCAGCAATACTGTGCTAAAATAACAGCGGCAATTTACATTTTTCCGTCCGAGTAGCAGCGTGTCAATGGTGGAGGTCCCACGGTTGCTCGACGTCGCACTTTTTGGTGCGAATCCAGCGGCGGCAGTGCAGGTTTGTAGCTGCTCGACGCAGCAGTTGGAGAGCCCGAGGGCGACGACGATACTGAGAGAGAAAAGAACGAGTGCGCACTCTCAAGTTTCCGCTTAGCATTCGAGCCATCTCCGCCGGTGCTTGCTCTGCCGCTGAACGGGGTGGTCATTGGAGCAAGTTCCATGGGCTCAATCGATCCGGTCTCTCTCTCTCTCTCTCTCTTAGGAGAAAACCAAGCAGAGTCTCTGCACACTTCACTTTCACTCTTCTTAGTCGGATCCCAGCGATGTCCCAGACAACGAGAACCTCGAGTGAGGCAGGCGGGTGGGGGCTGCAGTCTGAAAGGGGTTTTGAAGCCGATATGCCGTATACGATGCTTCCGGTATTTCAATTTAATGACGCTTAGTGAAAGGAAAGTGAACGAGGTCACTCAAGTCACTGGGTGTTGAAGCTGAAACGCTCGCCTGGACTGTTTCGAAAAATGTGTTTTAGTGTGAGAATTCTCATGCGGTTTAACACCCGCCGCTTAGTTCGGTTCAGCGGAAGCTTGGCTCCGGTGTGCTTCATGAGCGGCCGAAAATACTTGTCCATATTTGTAGAAGTTTTATGCGACCTCAGTTCCCAGTTTCTTTGATGGTAGTACAAATTCAAAGGTATTATTTAATTTAGCTCATGGCACTAAACTTGTTCCATCACAGGCAGTATAGAGCCTGCAGTAAGATACAGACACGTGTTGACTCAACGAGGAGACTTTTCACCCCTCTATTAATCTCTCGTGTGCCAACTTTCTTTCTGCCATCGCTTCATGCTTTACCACACCATGGCCTCGCTCTTCACCTTCAACTTCAATATCCGTCGCAACTTGCTCTCGCTAGCGGCATTGGTGGCAACCTTTGCTCTCTTAACCTCCTCCGATATTCAGCATTCTTAGAAGATCTTGAGTCATCGATAACTCGACGGACATCGGGGTAGCAGTTGCCGCTTCCGGAGGTGCCGTTGGCATTGGTGGCAGTAAAGGTTGAGGTGGTTGTGCAGAAGGAGGACCTGGGGGAAGCGGTGGCGCAGTCGGTGCATTCACATACTGAGCAGATGGCGGCGGACGCGGAAGTGGGGGTGCTGATGTCGTCACTGAAAACAAGCCATCGCCGTTGCTTAAGTCTCTTGCCGGTTTGATGAGGAATGGTGGCATCGGAAGCTCAGTCGGGTCAGGTGACGACTGGAAGGCTGACCATGCCCACTTTCCAGAGGCTGAAAGCTGCTCCTTTTGTTTGATATTGCGCGGCTGCTGGTTGCCGATATTGTTGGCTTGAGCACAATTGCTGTTCGTGCTACTTTTCTTCTTCTTCGACGAAGCGATTGCGGTAGGCATGTCCTCGACTCCTTCTTTGTCCTTCCGTCGCCGTCCTGGCGTATTGGGTCGATTTTTCTGCTTTGATCCTCGCTTTACCGAGTTGCTGCGTGGAGTGGCGCCATCTGCGACGATGATCACAATGAAAGCAGGCATTCAAACCAAACAGAAGTCTTCAGTTTCCAGTGTTTCCTTTGTGCAAGCAAGGCAAACATATGAATGAAACACCTGTTGTAGCTTTCAGGGGGTTTCCGTCTACAGCTGAAGAGTTTGGCGCGCTACTTGATAACATCATAGACGGTGTGAGCAGCAGTTTACAGCTGCTGTTTCTCCTTGATTCCTCAGCTGCTACTGCAATTGACACTGGTGTGGGCGTTACCATTGACTGCTCCGACGGGTACACGAAATAGCCGAGATCTTTGTCCCAGACGCGCGCGTCGACCTCAATTATTTCTCGCTCATGGTCTCCCTCTACGTGTTGGAGCGAATCATTAACATTCTCGTCACTATCGAAGAACGGCACCAATGGGCGCCCGATAAGATCACGCGATGCCATGTTTTTGCTGGACTGCAGCGTAGGTTTCAAAGAAATTGTACAAACCGGACGATGATAGAGACTTATAGACAGTTAGTTTGACTTTACACGGCTTTCGTCTCTAGGCGGTGGAATGTGAGCCAGAACTCCGCCACGATTGCTAGCGCTTTGTAAAATACTCTCAACGTGGTATGGCGCTCGTAGGGGCGACGAACGAAGCGTGTCGGAAGCCTGTGATCTGCTCGGCTTCTTCCTAAAATTTCTTGAATTTTGAAAAGATTGGGGAGAATTATGACGAGGTTTCATTTGATTCGCTGAAAAGAAGATGATAAGTGAAACAATCAAATGCCTGTCTGCCATGCTCGTTGCGCGACCGGAATCCTCCAGTTTTGGGTGGCGTGAACACGAACGCTTCTCTTCGCGCTATTCTCCTATACCCTTCAAGTAGTCTGGATGTGTCCCTGTCTGCGGATCTCGCTCTTGGGCAGCAGCAGCATGTTGATGGCCGCGGTCCCAGTACTTGGCGATGCGCTCTGCCATGCGATTCCGACAGAACTTCCACTTGAGGAGCGATCGGCTGGCGCTGAATTAAAGCAAGAGCGCCACGTTGCTTTAGAATTGATTTAGCCGCTCCAGGTGTCTCATGTTGCTCGCGGTCTTGAACGACGGTAACTCTGCAAGGATTTTCTGGTACTGTGCGTGCCTTTTCTTCACGGCTTCAAAAGTGGATGTGCTGCTACCGCCCTCTTTCGCTTCATCTACGTGGCGGGTCTTGCATGCGCTGTCCGACATCATCGCCGTCATTTTGCATCCTGGCCACCACAGAGACGCCATCTGGCCCTACTCGATCTGTTGACCGTGAACACATCAGCATTATTGTTCAGCTCTCAGCTGTGTGGCTGCTTTTCTTCATTATTTTACTGGTCAAAACTACTTTCGAAACTCGTCACGTACTCTACAAACTTCGGCAGTAAGTGTCTTGCTTTTGTCCAGTATTCGTGGTTTCACCATCGATCGCCACGAGAAAGAAATTGTGACTCAGCGCCTTCATGAGCGACATTAAGTCGTGTACCTTACTATCAGCCTCGCCGTTCCTTCATAGACAGAAAACTCGGAACCTATCCTCTACTCTCACCATCTCTTGTTCTAAAAACCTGCTGCGGTGCTGCATCAATCGCAATCGACTATGCCGACCACGGTGTCATCCACGGCCTATAATGAAACGTCCGGCGAGATCGATAGGGACACGTAGGGCCTGAGGATGTAGTACCAACTCGCATACTTCGGCTGCTCACGCTACTATTCATCGCTGCCTCACTTGATACCGTCATTACTAGTGTAGAGGCAGCCAAGGAGCTTATTCAACAAAACCCAACGAAATGTCGTTGATCACGCGGTCAATTCAAGTGCCATACAGAATTGTCGTCACGAACGGACCACACGTAAACAACATGTACATGGTTGTATAGTCAGATGCTGTAATGAACGCGTTTAACGGGTGCAGGCAAAGCTTGAGCGCAGCTTACCACTTGTTCACAGCTCAATATATTCGGAACATCGCTGCTTGCACTGCAAAGCTCGCGACCGGACCAGTCTGAGTATCACACTGCGAAGTAAGAAATACGGAATACTTGACGCATAGGCCCATCAGCAATTAAATTGTGCACATACTTTGTCTAAGTTAGCGACAAACCACATATGTTAGGGTTAGGTAACCAGACGTGGCTTCAGGTTCGAGCGAGCTTTACGGCGAAAGCGACTCTAATCATCCGACCAATACGACCACAAAAGATGATCTGCAGTCTCTTCAAGAATGCTGAGCCACTAGTAAACTCACGCTAGTCAGATTGCTCCCATTCCTGAACTTTCGAGCTTGGTGTCAATTGCCATGACTCCTTTAACATTCGCACCAGTGTCGATGTCACCGTCCCAAGCTTTTGGACTTGAAGCTAGGATGAAACAGCAGGTGCAGGACGCAATCCTCGCCCGCAAGACGCAACATTTGAAAGGGAACAAACTCGACTCAAATTGGCGCCTTATTGCGTCTCTCGGCCAGCTCAAGACTTTCAAATTTCGAAATACGGATTCCTTCAGTTCGACTCCTTTTCAGTCTACGATATTGGAACGGAGTAGTCAGGTGAAAGCTCGCAATATCATGGACGAGCACATCCGCACACCAACATGGAGCACGCGCGGGCATAACTCTGCTCGAAAGTATCACGGAGGACTACCGTTCGCCCGCCGTACTATGGGTCCGAGTATAGGAGGTCACGAAACACTCGGTGAACGTCCGCTACTTCAGTCCTATCGCACATTTGGCCGCATTCAAGGAAACTATCGTGATATCGTCGCTGTTCACTACGCGACCAATTCGGCTGACTTTGTCCAGCAACAGAAGCTCCTCTCACCTGTTGCGATTGATGGTGCTGTCCTACACACAATTCGTGCGACCAAAGACAGTTTCTTGGGCATCAAGTGGCTGGCTGAAAACTCCTTCGTGGGTAAACGCGATATGTGCTACGTAGAGATGATTGGCTACACAACTGACACGAATGGACAGGAGATCGGCTTTGTAGCGCTGGCCTCAGTGGATGTTCCAGAATGCCCCGAGCTTACAAAACTGATGAAATTGACACGTATACGGATGAAGCGTACGATGTTGATCATCCCTACAGCAGATGCGCCGAAAACGACATCGGAGGTATTTGTCATGGACTCAAGTGAGTCGAATGAGTCGTCAATTGTCGCTCTCGCTCAGTACCGACTGAACATGGGCGTCCTCAATGACCTCTCGCTAGTGATCGACTCTCAGAACATCGCACACCAGAGGTTAGCTCGTCACGAGAATTGGGTCCCGGATGTACATCGTCTATCATGCACCATTTGCAATCGCAAGTTCCATTTTGCGTATCGGCGGCGACATCACTGCCGCTTGTGTGGCGATATTGTTTGCAAGACTTGCTACGTCACCCGCGCCGTATCACACGCAGACAGGGAAGGTGAACACGTTTGCAAGTCTACAAACGCTACGCTTCTTTGCCAGACAAAATTTTGCGTACGTTGCGTTATGGACCTTCGCGTGGTGGACAAACAAGTTGACAAGTTTCCGGAACAAATGTCCAAGATGGTGTCGCTTGACATGGACACTTCGAACGTTGAGCGCGAGTCACTGTCGTCAAAGACGCGCGACTCTTCCATCACGTACTTCAAACGCGGTACCAAGATGAAGCACACGTTGGACTTGGATCAACTCTACGCGATTTCATCTTCACAAAGCGTCAACCCTCGAATGGATCACAATGATAAATTCCATGGCACCAATGACCAAGTCCCAGTCGCTGGGTCACTGTACAAGCCCGAGTGTTTTGAACCCTCACGTTCCGTCGATCCAGGTCACAAGAGCTCGCACTGCAAGTTTTGTCGCCACAATTTTTCAAGTCTTGACGATGAATCTGCCGGGTTGTACGCGGAGAAAGTGACACTCAAAATTGATAAATTCAGCCGCATGGTCGCAATTTAAGGTAATCTCGAGTCTCGGGACCCAAGTCACGGCGATGCCGAACATTGTACTTTGAATTTACGAGTCGGACTCCGACTGCTCTCTGCGAATGAAGTGGAGAAGTATATGTCGTGTTATTAGTTGAAGCAGACGTAGCTAGAAGAAAGTCTACCCGTTAGAATGAAGTTGTCGTATAATCTAACATTGTCGTTTGGTCAAGCATTTTCATGAGAGTAGATGCTGCTATGCATGTTTTCGTACTGCCATGATATCGTATCGCATCGAGACGTAAGAAGAGCACGAGTACCCATTGCAATCTGCTGACACTGCTTCAGTCTCTTTGATACCTCGGAAGGAGCTACAGTATATTTACTTGGTGATGGCTGCTGGAGAACCTCTGATTGAGTGTCTACGTCATGGGGTCGATGCCCGTGCATGCCTTTCTACAGCGTCCATTCTCAGAGAGCTACTTTGATAAGCCGTTCTATAGGGTGGCCACCGCGAGGTGTTAGGACACGAGTGGTGAGCGTCGTCGCCAACTTGTTTGATTGGCCAAGATGCTCACCACGCGTACGTGAACGTCCGATTGGCCTTTGGGAGCAGTCTCAAGATCCATAATCTAGTAGGACCGATGTCATTTGTCAAGGCTTCTTGGGTTTACGCTGGCGCGGGTCGTCCGTTCTTCTTGATTCTCCTAGCAGCTGACCAAAGCGACAAATGCATTAAGCTCTCGATCCAAAAAGCTCATCATTTAAATTCGAGTGACGGACGGCCATCGTAAAAACGATCAAGGACAGAGCAGATTATCGTGCGCGAAAAAAACGCACGGACCAGGCTTCGAGAGTGATCGTCAGAGGTCTGTTGCCAATCTCAACGATTCTTGCTCCTACTCTGATGTGAGCAGTTAGTAGAACGCTCGTTAGTGGTCAGAAAGAGCATGGCAACAAATTCATGGTCGTCATACGATCTGGCAAGACAATTCCGAATCGTCACCGTACGTCTTCGAAGAATCCACTAGAGAAGCGACATAATCAGAGCAAGCTTCTTTCTTTCGACCATCAGAGCATCCCCTCGCCAATGCTTGGCTGTAATCGGTGTGATGTACAATTTTCGCAAAGTCGCTTCGCCAGTATTCAGATCTCAAACATTTACATGGGTGCTCTAAGCTGGAAGAAGCATACGCTGAGACCGGATTACTGTCGGGTACGGGGATCAGTCCACCTTGGAAACCGGCTGTATTGACGGAACGTGAGGGTAACCTAGCGAGAAAGATTTGAAAAGAGAGCCTCCATCTATTTAAATCCTTCAAAACACTCCCGCCAGTATCGAAACCACAGCCGACAACAGCAAAAGCTGAAGCTCAGCGTGGCAGAAACGGGCGATTCAAATATTGAAGAACTGAGGCAAAAGGACATTTTACGATACACCACTTGGCCAAGATCAAGCGCGAAGAAGTATGCCATGCCAGAGTTTTCGTCGAGGATGATACAAGCGAAAGGCAGCTGGATACTGCGTCACAGAAAAACCATAACTCATTCTTGGTCCTTGGTCTTTGAGCATAGTGAAGCGGATCGTCAAGTAGCGATGTCAAATCTCTAGTGTGACTAAATTCCGCTAAAGCCGCTGGTAGTTGGCGTGGCATGTCCTATCTTGACTGCAAATGGTATCGTCTCACTTCGATATGAAGCTGGCTCGGACTGTGTTAGCGAATCGTTGCGCGGCCATGATGCTGACAGAGAGCGGGGCGGAGTCAAAGATACTACACAAGAGCCGAGCCCGCTTCCAATGTTTCATATCCAGACGATTGCTTTGTCGTATCCACGATTTTCTAGGCGACTATTCTTTCGAAAGCTTGGAGGCGCCGGCATCATTTTTACTCCGCTCGCATAAATCTACACAATAATTGCTTTATAGCTAACGTGACAATACACGACTATTTTATATCTTTCAGCAACTTCATATTATTTCTCAGAAGTATGCATCTGCGAGAAAATAGCCAGGACCTCGAGGGTCGGCAGCGCAACATGCACCATGGTCGATAGCCAACATGGATACACTCATTCAGTACCAAGACGGGCGAAAGTATTTATCCAC
>NQFO01005282.1:0-13950 GCA_003991265.1 Pseudoperonospora humuli | reverse complement strand
TGGTTTGCCGACAGCTATCGGATCCATGCGCAAAAGTGGATTTGCTCCGTCATCCGCCGTGTAGAGCTTATACTGACAGACCCGCCGCGCTGGGGATAGACGAACGCAGAGAATGTATTCGACGCCAGTTAATACCACTCTTCGATCCAAATGGGTCATACTCGTGAGACGCTCACTTCTACCTTCAATGCGTGGTAGTTGATCCACGTCATTCCACTGAGACGAATGGTGCCAATACCACGCGTAGGATCGAAGCTGAAATCAGGCTAGAGCTCTCGGAGACTTTCCACGCAACTTCATCCACGCGGCTGCAAGTGGTCATCAAGAGTACCGGTCGCCCTCAAGATCGCTGAGTCCAGCAATCCACAAAAGCCATCGTGGACGCCAGATGGAAGCTCGATGATGCAGGTTTTGTCGTCGTCACATGTCATTGCCCTTGACATGAGTCGTGGCTCTCCGACTTGACATAGTTTTGCCAGCGAGACTTCGCAAGCTTCAAACTCAGGATCCACGTCATCGCGCTCAGTAAAACAAAGTAGCTTCAACTTCTCCAGCTTCTTGATAGTAGCATATATCGGCTTGATCGTCATGTTTCACGCAGATGATGCAGCTGTCGGCACAAAGTATGAATCACCGTCCCCAAAGAGCAGACAATTGCTTTGTCTTATCCCAAAAGCAAGAAGACTTCTATTTGAAACAACTAGGTGCTGCACCACACTTTACGTCCGCTCATCGTCCGCTCAACTTGTGAGCTCCAATATACCATCCAATTTTAAAACAAACAGCTATGTCATATTTCTAAAATGAAAAGTCGTAATCCACTTCATAGCCATACTTCATCAGTGCCAATCAACTTCTGTGGAGCAATGAATACTGCGTCCCCCAAGCCGCCCGTGGCCGTCCCAGGGCTCCATGCCGGTAGCAAGAGCGTCTTCAGCGAGGACCTAGACGTGGAAGAGCTTATTGAGCGCAACCGCTGTCATGAAGACTACTACAAGCTGGAGGACTGCCTTGCCGACTTCGATCGCGACTGGAGAAAGTGCCAGGAGCAGGTCAAGAAGCTGAAGCAGTGCAACGACCGCGTCAACCAGCTGCGCAAAGCGCACGAGGCTGTTGCCAACGGCATTAGCAAACAGCAGTGACAACGACTGCAAACAGTACTTGATCCCTGTATATCCTTACATGATTTACATACGTACATACACCTGCATTGATTCATGCCTACTGCTACACGACTTACTTTGGACCTTCTGTCTATTATACAGAGTAGCGACAATATCCATAGTATTCACACTTCGGTCCCAGTACTTGGTGGTGCGCTCTGCGTGGTCACATCGCTGCACTCTGTAGCACTTTTTCTCTTCAAACTGAACCTCAGCTCGGTTGCGTAGTAGCACAATGCCTCTGCGCTTTGTCCGCTTCGGCAGCTTCGTGTTGATTGTTTAGCTGATGCTCGAAAGCGTCTAGTGGCAGTGTTTGCTCGTTATGAACTCGTTCATAAACACCACCATCGCGCGCTTCCGCAGCGCCTCTGCCAACACTTTCACGGGACTAGATGTGTGTCATCGCGCTTGCTCCTGTCCCCGTACGCCATGCACGTATCCTTACTCATCGTCAGAATAATGCGCTTCGCGACCGCATCGACCGCCACACAAGCCATGCGCTCTCCACGTGAGAGACGGCCGCTCTGCGCTGCAGTTCGCCACGTTGCTTTAGAAGGACTGCAGTCTCTTTATGTAGCTCGCAACTCTTAAACGACAGCATCTCTGCTAGGTTTTTCTCGTACACAGGGTGGCGATTCTTCAAGCCTTCGTTCCAAGCAGTAAGTCGCTTGAAGCTAGCCATGTGATGGTACTCCTTCACGATATCGCGCTCGTTACGATACTTAGGTTGCGGGTATCAGCGGATCCGGACCGGTCAGTCCCTCTTTTTCTTTCTCTTCTTCAGCCTGCTTTTGTATTACCAACCTTGTTGTGGATAAAGTGTCTCTTTGACAGCAGTACACAGCAGAATCAAGTCCGACGGCGGCATCCGGCACGTATCCAGGAGGGACCACTGGACACTTAAGTTCTGATTCGATCTCTTCTCGCCCTGTCAGTGATCGATACAGCAAAACTGACGCACTTTATTCGTTGTGTGTGACTTGATGGTAAAGAGGCGACTAGCGTACTCATGCTTTTCATCCACTGTCATCTTCGTGAACTCGCTCTTCTTGGCATGACTATCTCGATGCATGGTCTCAAACTGAGAGATATCAAAAGCGTGGTGCATTACTGTCCACTTGTTCTCCTGAAACGATTTGACCGACAGCGATACACCAGGAAGGTTCCAGTTGTAGCTTTCAACTTGCTTCTTGATGCGCGCATAGAAACCATGTACTCGGGCGATGGCGTAGCCCTTGCCCTGCTTGAAAGCGTTCTCCAGCAGACTTTTGTCTCTGCGGCTCTGTGTTTGGAGCTCCATCATCGTCATCATTTGTCTTGAGCCGTAAATGTTCTTGTGTGTTTGGTATGCGTTTGGCGATGCAAATGGAAGAGCGGATGCCCATGTATCAGCATACACTCCCCTTTGGGTTCGCCACGCAAGCTATCCACCAATCACAGCTCGCTATTTTCTAACGTGATACAAAAGAGGAAAAATGACGTTGCCTAAAAGGCCAGTATAACATTAAAGAAAAAAAGACTCTTTCTCTGATTTGACCTCTGTCTAGTCTTCTCCAGCGGCACGGACACCTGCACCGTCCATCGTCTTCTAAAGAGAAACAGAAGGATCTACTTCATTAAAACGGAGCTTCGACTGTTCGGCCTTCGCTACCGCCTACTGCGCCATCCGCAGCGGTACGGCCGCCCTCTGGAGCGTCTTCCTCCTGCTGGTCCGATACGTACCAGCCGTCCATGGTATCAATGTCCATCGCAGTGTCTTCATCGCGACTCTCCTCTTCCATTGCCAGCCGTGCGTATTCAGCGCGAGCGTAGCGGTCCCAGTCTCTGTAGAATAGTGGCAACAAATCTACAATCAGCACAATACCACGACACGGAATTTGACCCCATGCACAACGTACGTAAGCTCCGGTTCGGCAATTTGCTGACGCAGCAGAAACGGGTCTCGCTGCTCGAACTCGATAAACTTGCTGAGGTTGAATAGCACATTAAAGAACACGCCCGACACACGAATCTTGTCTGGACGAATGAAATCCTTGTGGTAGAATTCGCCCTCTTTCTCCGGATGCAACAAATCCGACATCTGGCAAAGGATATCTTCGAACGGCACCACTTCGTGGCCAAGGCACTCCATACGGTGGATCTGATGACGGTAAAATACTCGCATTTCATCGGCACGCAATACACCGTCTTCGTTCGTGTCAATAAGCTCGAACCAATATCTAATACTGACGGGATTTGCTTTATCTTCCTCCGAGAGCATGAAGTCTGGCAGCATTTGCAAACAAAAGTTAGCACTGACGAAGCGTAGACAAGCAAATATTGCAAGCTTACTCACAAATGAAGTCCTCATAGCTCATTGTCTTCTTTTCTTCGGCAGTTAGCGTCTGGACACGAGCAAAAGGACGCCGTCCGCGCTCAAAGATACGATCCACAATTATACGTGTAAGGGCGTGGCCGCCATAGCGTACGAGGTCATCAGGACTGAGAAGAAAGTCGTGGTCTGTGTCCAGCTCCCAAAATTTGCAGTACAGCACGTAAAAGTGCTCGTATGAGAAGTACGAATTCACCTGAGTTCGAAATGACGCGACGGTGAGCACCCAAGCGCTTACAACAGCAACGGCATCAAATTGCACATACCTTATTGATATCTTCTTCTTCATCCACAGTGTTGAACGCACTGATCAAATTACTGCGCCGCAGTTTTCGCAGTGTAATTCGGCCACTGCTGTCTCTATCTACCGAGTAAAATATCCGTACAACGACCGTCAAGGCTGTACAAAACACCCAGCAGCAAGTCATTAGTCTTATCAATCTCAACCATATCTCAAGCGCAGCTCTTTACAAACCATATTTCTCCTGGAATTCGGGCGTGCCCCCTAGGAACTCAAGTCCAGGATGATACTTCAGCAACTCTAGGGACAAAACGACGTGTAAGAAGGAAGCAAACAGCGCACTCGATCTATTCAGCGCCCTCTCTCACCATGCAAAAACGGCGCAAAGTCGTCTCGTTCTATGAAGTCGTTCCTCGGTTGCTTCACCTGTCAATACACAACGGCAGTCGTCAATCTTCGGCCGTACACATTTCCACCTTCAAAGGTGCTCTCGACCACGTACTACTCTAAAAAATCGCTCCACACTGTCACACGGAGCCATTTCGCGCATCCAATAATTGTGGAACATATCCTTCGTTATACGCTGCGGTGTTACGCCGCCATCGGCGCTCGTAGGACTAGCCGTGTCCTCTGTTGCAGGACTTACAGGCAGCTTCAATGTCGTCTCTCCTGCTTCCCCACGGGTTGCAAGAATGCGTCGGAAAAATGGCGCATTGAAAAAGGAAGGAAAGCCGCACAAGTCTTTCGTGATAGCCACAAAATCCTCAACCTTCATACCATCGGGAAACTCACGAAAACGCGCTTCAATGTCCGATGCTTTGCGTGCCATAGCGTCCGTGGACAGACCACGCAGTCGACCGCGTCGGCCTTCGCCTGGCATGTAAAATTTGGGAATTTGGACGGCATTCGAAGCTTTTTCGTCCATAGGATGGTCGGATTCATCACCTGCAGACTCCTCGTTCTTGGAACTCTGCGGCTCTTGTCCCTCTTCCTCCATCTTCTCGTCTGCATCAGTTGGTGACGCAGACGCCATCGCTTCTACACTTTCCTCGTGACTTTCTGCAGGATCCTCATCAGCTTTTTCTCCCGCATTGTTATCACTAAGAGTCTCACTTTCTCCAGTGGTCATGTCCACGTCGTCTGACGATGGAGGTAACACCACAGCAGCTGCTGTCTCCGGCTTAGTCGCTGCTTCTGTCTCCACTGCTGCGCCAGCCATTGCAGCAACAGCGTTGTGCAGCTCATCTCCAAAGAGACTGACGAGATGCTGATGGCGTCTGCGCGCACTTGGACTACCAGCTGAGCCGGGGCTGAGCAGTCCAAAGTGCTGGTAATTAGGCGGTCGTTTGGGGCTGCGTGAAGGCGAGTCAGCTCCGCTTGTCACCGTGTTGACTGTAGCCAATAGTGCGTCCAAATTCAGCTCCTTGCCCTGCCGTAGGTCTGCGACCATGGTCTGAATCATCTCCTTTGTGCCATCCACGTTGAGCCACTGGCGGAAGAGCTCCTCCATCTTCATGCGACCTGCATGACACAAATGCGCATTTTCAATCTCGGAAAGACGCAGAGATTCCGGTCCTGTGCCGCTGGAGCTCGTGGGGGATGCCATGGCAGCGTCAGAGGCCTCTACTTCGACGGTCATGTGGGTGTCTTCTAGGAATTGCACGGGCTTGAGCTTGTACAGTGAGAGGGAAAAGATCAGGAGGTACTTGACGAGCGAAATAAACTACGCGGGGGAGAGCCGGAGGTTGCGATCCCACAGAGTTAGCGAGACTTGGGCTTCCCACTGATCTTCCTTCTTCGTGTCTGATGCTGGACGAGTCCGACGCTCCTCTTTCCGGTGTGTGTGGACTACATTGGGAAGGAAAGCGTGCGGCCGAGTGGCCAATCAAAAGTTTCTGGACGGAATAAGATTTGAGAGACGATGACATTTTGGAAATCTTCAAGCTGCTTTGGCCAAGTCATGGAGCAATTGTTTCGTGTGACTCACGGTCTTCGTCGTGCGGATATATATGTGTGTATATATGTGTATATGTGTGTATGTGTATGTGTGTGTCGCTGGTGGTATTTAGTTTTGAAGACTTCATGTTGCACTTTGAGGTGTCGAGTAAGCAATAGCGAAGCACATTGTTTCCAAAAAGGAGAAAGAAGATGTGCGAGAGTAGGAGCAGAAGATGACCGAGCTACAGATGCAGCTAGAGCACGAGCTGATTATGGGAGAAGAGGCGCGCACTGAGATGATGGGTTTTGACACGTCGCAGTCGATGCAGAGACTCTCTATGGATAGCCAGTAGATGAGGAAGGTGGAGCAGTGGTCAGAGGAGCGGCTAGCAGAGCTGACCTCCGCTGTGAGCTCAGTGTGATCAGTTTAATGACAAGTTGGCCAAGTGGAAGCAGGAGATCAATAGATTGTCAAAGCTGTGGGTGCAGGCCACGAAGGATCGACACGTTGTCGGACTCTTGAAAGTACGAAAAGGCTTCACTACACTAAGAGATCCGTCCGTATCACTCCAGCAGTTGGACTTGCCTGTCAAACGTGAAGATGAAGCTCAGGATGGCCAGAAAGGCGATTCTTGGACAAGAAGTAAAGTGAGCATACAAGAACGACCTTTGTAGAGAAAAGGAAGAGCGGATGCTTCAGTTTGTTAATCTCGAGAAGGGCTTGTAGAAGGTCAAGGCATTACTGCAAGATGCCAAGAGAGAGACAGAGAGAAGCTACCCGAAAAGCTCGACGTAGCGTCGAAATTGCAGGAACAAGCTTGAACCTACGCTGGAACGAAAAAAGCGTCAGTCCTCTACGCTTCACAATCAACTTGTGGAGAGCAAAGTAACGATCCGCGAGCTCCCAGGCAAGTGAAGCTAAGCGCAGGTCTCGTTGAATTGTACTAAAGAAACTGAACGATGCGTGCAAGGGCTGCACAGCTAGAATACTGGCTTTAGAATCAGGTAGAGAATGATGGTCTACACGTCCAAAAGGCGGCACTTCCACTTTGTCGCATCAAAAACTTTGACATAGCAGTGGGTTATATAGACTACAGTATAGACCTGTGCTACTGAGGGAAATTGATGTGGTTTATGGTACTTGGATTTCCCACGGAAGCGTTTATGTAGCTTGTGCTGTCGTTACACGCAATTACACGATATTTCGTGGAGTAGGCACATTACTGCAAACCACGCAGTTGCCATGGCTCAACGTGAGATCATGTGTGCAAACTTCTCCCACGCTTTTGAAGCAAGGGAGATGACCACAACGCAGCTGGTATTCTTCGCTGAGCTCAACTTGAGCACATCACTTTCTATGTCGCGGCTAACTATTTGGCTGCGGATCTTGACTGTGAGACAGCTGTGCAGATTGCGTATTCAGACGTAATGCTACTTCAGAGAGAAAAAATATATAGGCTCTCAGAAAAGAGCACAAATTGCCCAAAAAGCACAAAATGAACCAAGAACGAAGTGATGTCGAGACTTGGGACTTGAGTTGGATGGGGGCGGCCCTCCAAAGCTTGGAAACATACGAGGCTGCGCTCGAGACGACGGAGGTGCGTGTGGTATTTTTCCGTGCAAATTGAAGCCAGTCCAATCCCACTTCTGATCGATTGCTGCATCTTTAGTTTTCACATTTGCTACTGGCAGCGCTGGACGAACTGCTAGAGAACCCTGAAGTAAATGCCGCACAACTGCAAGAATTGACCGATGTCTGTGCGTAGATTTCGAGCTCTTTAGGTGTTTTTTGCAATGAAAAGTGACGCTGCCACTTGTTGGTTTCTAGTGCTTCGGATGATCGAGTTTCCCATTGACTTGGAGCTCCCGCAAGAGACTGTGACGAAGCTGCACTCGACTCGAGACTGGGCAATTCAGACACTATTGGACATCCATACGGAGGTCAGAGTCGAGGATTTACTGCAATATCCAACGATGTCCGAGTCCTTGCAGCAGATGCAGTCCAAACTGTTTGTGTCAGCGCCATGTCGAGACGCTGATGTGGAAATGGAGCTTCATCAGTCGCTATTGGCTGCAGTGAAGTCTGAAGAAGAGAGCGACACGCTCTCAGATGTCTTAGAATTGTCGGCCGAAAAGCTGCACAATGACACGCAGTTTCTTCACTTCGCAGAGATAGCGCTGTCAGGAAAGACCGAGAGCTTGAGACTCGGTAGTTTCTTCCTTCGACGATTAGTTGATCGACGGTCCGAGCACCAGGATCGACATGAACAGCGACTGTTTGACGCGCTGACTCTAAGAAGTAAAGTCCGCGTGTGGGCGAATCACCTCCCAAGTTGGCGCTTGCAGTTGCAGACTTGGATGCTGGCGACTCATCGAGCCCCGTTTGACCCGATCAGCTCGGTGCTGCCTGATGGCTGGTGCTTTGAAGACGACTTGGGTGCACATAGCACTGTTGTGGTGGACCGCTATTCGCACTTGTACGTTATATTTATCGAGTGGTGTCGATGTCACGTGGACCTTCTCTCATCGTGTCGTAGCATGGAGCTGGTGACTGTGATATCTCGAAGTATACGACAAGAAGATGCTCCCCGTCTTTTTGGTCGTCAGCTGTTGAATCGAGTACCGCTGATGAATTGCTCACGTGGAAACTGGTCGTGTGACCACCGAGAGCGAACGTTCCTCACGTTAGGCAATAATCTTGAGCATCTTCAAAAGGCACGCAGCGCTTCCGACCTTGCGTGGAAGTACGAGTGGATCGGAGTGCTAGAGCGGTCCCACCTGCTACATGAAGCGCTGGAGCTTACGTTTAGCGGTACAAAAGCCGACATGAATAACAAGGGCAACGTCGATCGGTCCGCAGCTCGGAGTTCGATAGAATTCTTCAGCTGGTTTTACTCGTTTTCAGCGTCTGAGCCTGCTGAAGAAATAGCTTTGCTTCTCACGACGATATCGTCAGAGCTCAAAGTATCAGACGTTCGTAGTGGAGCACAGTGGCTGAGACGAAGTCGCGCCGACTTCAGTGTCCTCCCCATCTTGCGTCTTCGTCTCGTTTGGTTTTGGCTTTTGAAAAGCATTGGGGTCGAGTCGCGTACGCTGGTATCCGTGGACGAAGTACGAGGAGCTACAATCGATGTTCTCGAGTCTATCGAATACATTTTTCGACGTTTTACACCACCACAGACCAAGCGGTAAGTATGAATGCGACTTCAACCATGCACTCATGCTTCAGTATCTCAATTGTTGCCTTTGTTTGATGCTGATAGACCTTTTCAAGTCGAGTTGGTGACGCAACTACTAGTCGAGCTCGAGTGGCGCGCAACAAATACACGCGCCAAGGCAAAGGGCACATTTTTGAACGCGATTGAGCCTGTGTGCGCTTGGTTGACGAAAATTGTGCGCTTGATGCAGCTCGAGGAGCTAACAGTGCACCAAAAAGACAGCAGGAATGGCTACAGCAACGGCAGAACCCCTGTAAACGATGTGCAGCATTTGAGCAGACGTATCGAGCGATTTGTTCGTGGAAATAAATGTACTTAGCCGTGTTTTCCTCTCATTTGTCGTATCACTAACGAGAGGTAAAGAAAAATACTTCAAGTGGCTGCTGATGATACGCGTACGTAGTTATGTCTTCCTCTCAAATTGCCGCTAGCGTCCACATTCACTGGTCCAAGACACCGTCCGACTTTTGAATCTTGAGCGAAAAGTCCAAGCACGGGTAGCCCTGCGTGAGCTTGCCCTGACTCACGATATCCACATCAGGGGAAACGTACTGCCCAAGCGTTTCAGGCGTGATGCCTCCACTGGCCTCAATCAGCACGTGTGGGAACTGCTTCTTCAGCTCGGCAGCCGTGGCCTTGAGTTGCTCTGGCTCAAAGTTGTCGAGCATAACAATATCAGCTCCAGCTGTAGCAGCCTCCTGCGCTTCCTCGAGACGACGGCACTCGACTTCGATCTTCATAGAAAAGCCGGCGGCCAGCTTGGCCTTGTGAACGGCCTTAGTGATACTACCAGCAGCCCATACATGATTGTCCTTGAGCATAACCATTTGTGACAGGTCGTGACGATGCGTAGAGGCGCCGGCTACCAGTAGCGCGTACTTCTCCACAAGGCGGAAGCCCGGCGTCGTCTTACGGGTGCCGGCGACGTGGCCCTTCCACTTCAGTGCGCGCGCCTTCTCTACAGAGCGCCGAGCCTGTGTAGCAACGCCGCTGGCGCGTGTCAAGATGTTGAGAGCTGTACGCTCGCCTAGCAGCAGCTGACGACACTTGCCCGTGACTCTGGCCACTGGCACTTTGCCCCCAGGGGCAATGCTGGGCTTGACTTCATCACCTTCCTTGAGCAGCCACTCGACATGGCAGCCGAGAGTGCGAAAGACTTCAGTGAAGAATGGAACGCCAGCCAAAATGCCATCCGACTTACCCAGCAACAGCGCCGTCTCTTCAGCCTCTATATGTGTAGCAAGAGAGAGAGAGTCAAAAGAGAGAGTAAAAAAGGTGACAGATCTATAGGACGCACCGCCGACCACGAAGCCGCCGACATCAAAGGACGGGATGTCATCCTCCAGCCACAGCTGCACGTGTTTGGTCCAGGATGGAGGCAACAGGTGCGTGAAGTCGTTCGTCGGTTCGGTCATGAGCGTCGTTTCTGAGGGTAGTCTTGATCTGATGTGAGCGGTACCGCATACAAATTTGACACTGCTCAATTAATTCGGTCACGCAATTTTCTCCATCAAGAAATGTGCTGCACATCTTCTTCATTAGCATCGAATTGTGATTGGTGGATGGCACCCTGATTACGAGAAGACCCATACAGAGACACCGTCGTTTGAGACCGCGAGCTACATAAAGTACTTGGAGCAATTGCAGTACTTCTGGAGCAACGTGACGCTCTTGCTGAACTTCAGCGCGGAGCGGCCGTTTCTCTAGTGGAAGCTCTTCCGGAAGCGCTTGGCTCGTGTGGCGGTCGATGCGATCGCGAAGCGCATTGTTCCGACGATGAGCAAGGAGACGTGCATGGCGTACGGGGACTGGAGTAAGCGCGATGGTAACAAGCGACACACATCCAGTCCGGTGCAAGGGTTGGCACAGGCGCTGCGGAAGCGCGCGATGATGGTGTTCATGGACGAGTTCATGACGAGCAAGCACTGCCACTAGACGCTTTCGTCGGTTGAATACCCTGCATCTACGTACGACCAGAAGCAGTGGAACAAACTTACTGTGCTGCGTGCGGAGTCAAATTCGTAAAGCGCACGTCAAGCCGGACTCCAAGGCGGTAGCGATGGCTAGGGATACCCCGCAAAAGGCGAAGAAAGACCTTCGCTGCTTCACGCAGAGTGCGGCGCCAAGTACTGCGACCGCGACATGAGCGCGGCGATCAACGTGCTAGTGCTGCTCAAGAGCCAGCAGCGGAGAGGGGCGGATGGATGGAGGCGTTTTGAAAGGTGGACGCGTAGCGAAGAGTAGGAGCAAAAAATGGTCATGAGAAAGTGCCTACCTCAGGAAAACCTGGAGGATGCCCGCAAGTGGACAGGCAATCCTGGATAGTTAACACTTGCCGCGAGAGTGCCTTACATTTGCTAACGCGTGTCACGCTGGCTTTCCATATTACTTCGTCATTCTTGTAGACATGCATTAGCAAATGTACTTCGATTGTGTCATTTCGATTGTGGCCAATCTCTGCGTATCAATAAAGCAACCTTTGCATACTGCGAATAGTGTGCTTCACATCAAGCAGACGTGCGCCACACTGTGCGATCCTTCGTTGTGGCGCGAGCCATACTTGGCGTAAGTATACCGTGGGTGCTAACGAACCTGAGCTCGCACCAGTCACCCGCACTGTAACCACCGAGGCCACGGTGTTAGAGTGTGGAAGCAGGCAGTGCCTGCTTCTCTTTCCGGCGTTAAGATCTCCCACCCAGCGTCTCTGCTCGCCCACTCACATCAAGCCCTCTCGAACTCGTTCCTCCGCCCTTCGCCATGGCTCAGAACGACGTCGAGAGCGAAGAACATCACTCTCCTGGCAGCTGCGACGTGTGCACGACTGTAGTCGCCGCCCTGCGCTGTGAGGCCTGTCACCTTGATCTGTGCGTCGCCTGCTCTCGTGCGCGTCATCGTAGCAGCTTGCACCTGACAACAGGTCGCTTCCGCTTCTACCGCCAAGCGGAAGACGCGGCAGAACCTGATGGCTATGAGTCACCGCCGTCCACAGTGTCGCCGCCTGAATCGCCTGCGATTGAAGAGCTGCATCAGTCGTCAAGCAATGACGCGCTCTGGGGTTTCGATGACGCCTTGGCGCAGTCGCTGCGCGCGCTGACGTTCGCCACAGACGAAGTGAGCAGCGTCGGAGCTACGCCACCTGCCAGTAGCTCTGCCGCTGTTGATGAGAGAAGACCTCGCAGCTATTCAGACTATGCCGCTCTGGGTGATGCCCCGCGTTGGCGGGCTCACGGAGAGCTAAGTGAACTCGGGGAGCTCTGGGACGCCATGAGGACGGACTTCGCTTCGCGTCACGTTGTCGTGCGCTGCGGCGCCGGCACATGGGATGCCCTAGACGTGCGTCGCATTGTGGACCGACTCAATGTACGTTGTCGATGGCTGAGCTTACTGCGCTGCTAAATTGTAGCTGACTATTTGCTTCTGTTGTTGCAGAAATTTGGAAGTGTGGCTAGCACACGTCGTGAATTGACTGCGGGTGGTCTGCTCTTTTGTACCTTCTTCGATCTTACGAGTGCCGTGGCCGCAGTGGACCGCTGGCGCGCTGATGCAGACATTATCAGCTTCTGTATACCGTACGAGCTTCCAGACGACGTCAACTCGGCCACGTTGCTCGTGCGTTTCATGCACAGTGAAGGGCCACCTGTAACGACATCTGAACTGCGTCAAGTCTGCGCATGCTTCGGCCAACTAGCAAGTGTGTTGCAGCCTGATACACAAGTCGCCAAGTACATTGTTGAATATTGTGACTCACGTGCGCTTCCTGCCGTGCTGACTGGACTGCCTCGGGCCTTTCACATGAGTGGGTCACTGTCTGTGGCTCGCACAACGCCGCCTACTTTGGACGTTCCCAAGCTTAAACTCTTCCAGGAGTGTTTGAGACGGGCATCTATCACACACCCTCGAGTTGCTAGAGCTCGTCCCAAGAGTTTCTCATCTAGTAGCACATCACTTTTGACATCACCGACGTCGTCTGTCGCATCGTCGCTCAATGCATCGTTCCTGGATGGTGCAAGCAACAGCAGTCCCATCGCATCGACTGGCTCAACCAAATACACCAGTGGTGGGGAGCTCACGTCTCCAGTGCTTATGCCTCAGGAAGAGCAGCAAATATGGGCGAGACCAGCGCCGCGGGCCAGGAGCAATTCTTCGTCTGCGTATCTTGGCGGATCCCTGTCGTCCGGCAGCTTTGGTGAATCATTGGTATATTCCAATCGGTTTACGCTCCCGCAGTCTAGTACCATTGGCACATTGTCCAGTCGCACAAACGGATATTCGTCGTTCCAAGCTACTCACCAATTGCAGCCTTCAAACAACCAAATGTCTCCTTCTACCGCAGAGCAGCAAGGAGGTCAACAGCAGCAAGCTTACTACGACTTTCGAGGACGGCAACGCTTACAGACCAAATATGTTCCCATGAGAAACAGTCATAGCAACATCGATCCGTTCTTCCGAACGAGAGCGGGACACAACGGCGAACATGCTGGTGTCCACGGTGGTGGTCCTGCAGCGCGACCGTCAAATGGGCGTATGGATAGAGGCACAGGAGAATTCAGTCTATCGATTGAAAAGGTGGCTTCTGGCGAAGATAAGCGGACGACCTTAATGGTCCGCAATATTCCCAACAAGTACACGCAACAGATGCTACTGGCTGAGATCAATCGCAATCATCGCGGCCACTACGACTTTTTCTACCTACCCATTGACTTTAAGAATAAGTGCAACATGGGCTACGCTTTCATAAACTTCATTGAGGCGGCACGCATCAAGGCTTTTCACGAGGAGTTTGACGGCCAGAAGTGGACGAATTTCAACAGCGAGAAAGTTTGTGCTATCTCGTATGCTCGATTGCAAGGCAAACAGGCGATGGTCGCACGTTTTCAGAATTCGAGTTTGCTGGAAAAACACGAATCCTATCGCCCGCTGGTCTTCGGTAGCTCTGGCTCAAACCGCGGTAAAATGGAGCCATTCCCGGCCCCCAAACAGATTATTCACAAGAAGCAACCAGTGCACGCACACTCTCCA
>NQFO01005275.1:0-19228 GCA_003991265.1 Pseudoperonospora humuli | reverse complement strand
AGTCTCAGCTGACACCATACCTCAAACGAAAACTTTGTGCGCAAATGCTGGTCAACGCTGTCGCGAACACTTCTCCAATCGCCTTCGTCTGAATTGGCAGTGAAACCTAACGGGCCAGAAAAGCCTCTCTACCGTGTAAAATATGCTCCGTGCACTCGAGCAACCGAGCGAGCGTAGTAATGTGCATCGTAACAACGATAGCGGGGCTCGCATTATGCACAGCCCCAGCTCCTCTCATCGTCAAAACGACCGTTATAAAGAGACATTTGACACCGCGTATAGATTTGCACAAGCAAATCTTGAGCAAACTATGAAAATTTTCATTCTACCATCTCCGTTCGTGAATCGATAGCCGTTTAGAATTTTACGATCGAAGAAGAGACACGTTTGCAACGCAGTGAGTGACTAAGGACGTAGTAAAAGGAGATCCATACCATGTTGTTACATCCTTAGAGTGAGAAGGAGGTATTGTCTATTCGGGAGTCTACAATAGTCGACGAATCGCAGTAAAGATGCTTCTGTTGGATCACCGTATTGGCGATTCAAAAACCTTGAAGACTCAAGTAGACCAATGCCCGAGCCAGCAATTTACAAAGGGTAGCGATCGGAAAGCTTTACGCCAAGTTCTCGAATGAAACACCTAAAGTCGTCACCAAGTTGGGTCATACAGGTGTTTCATTTGACATGAAAGCACGGCTGACAGCACCAGAATATAACTACGCACAGCGTTGGCTGAAGACGCTGAAGGAGATGGCACCTTTTGCAAGTAAATGCACACTCATGACTTGCCTCGCCAATCAGTCGATACCGATCTTTGTGTCTTTGTAGTGACTTGAACAATGGTCTATCCTAATAAACATGATATGATAATTGTCTATTGTTCGACTGGATCATCGTATCGACATTGGTTTGCAACCCAAGACTGCTTCGTCTTCTAATCTTTCTTTGTACAGTTGTAGAGCTTCCCACGGAACGGTCGTCCAGTGGCTCGCATCTCAACCGAAGCCGTCTGAACTTGCTTCGATAAAGTTCTCAAGAAAAGTGCTTACACACAAACACAAGTGCTAGTTTCGAACCAGCAAATGGTCGTCATAGATGGCTCTGATTTACAATACTATCCAAGCAGCGGCACGACGTGGTTTATATGAAACGGTTGAACCGTCAACTGCACCGAGGAAAGTCGAGTCGAGAATGCACAACACGGAAAGCTGAGACCACACTACGCATCACAAAAAGGAGACAAGGTGACCGAAACCAACGAAAGCTTTTCTTCTGCCCTTTCCCCTCTACGGGCTTGACCGTCATCCTTATTCTTGATCGACAGGCCGTATGCCGGGATGGGCCCCTCAATTACCAATGCGACAAGGCATAAGTCGAGTATTATAGCTGCTGAGTTGTCAGGCTCCGCTAAGTTCGCTGCGTTTGAAACTCCCACTATCTTCTTCTTTTTTCGTGTCAAGGGTCGTATGGCGTTTTTTTTGTGGCGACGTCTGTTGCCTCTGTCGGATGGTCGTGTTTTTGACCCAGTCGAATGTTAGTTACTCTCATCTTTCAAAAGCTAACGAACCGCCGACCATCCGTGGCCAAGACAAGCAAATTAAGTATCGAATAGTTGCTGATTACCTACTAGCTATTGCACAATAACACGGCTTCCTCCTGAGTCATGCAAAGAACGCAAGTCTCCATTGCGCTTCTCGAATCTCCCAATTTATCATGTACCAATGCCGACTTTCCAAATTTATGCATCACCGGCGGAGATAAACGTCGCGCTTGGACTTCTGAAGATGATGCCATTGTATTCCGCTTCGTACAGGACTATGGCACTAAACGCTGGGCCAAGATTGCGGCTCTTTTACCCGATCGCACCCCGAAACAATGTCGTACACGATGGCTCAACTTTCTTGATCCAAACATTGACAAAGCACCGTGGCGAGCGGAAGAGACCCAGCTCATCTTGGCAGCTCAAGAGCGGCTAGGTAATCGGTGGGCTGAGATCGCCAAGCTACTTCCCGGTCGAACTGACAATGCGATCAAAAATCACTGGTACTCGACGCATCGACGTCGCTGCCGTCAAGCTGCCAAAGTACCGGATCAAATTCAAGAGACTTTATCCGAACACATGAACGGCAACACATCGAGGACAGAACACAAGCAGGAATGGGTTCAAGTTCCCATTCCAGCGACTTTAGGCTCAAGTACACGGCAGAATGAAGCTGAGTCAGTTGGGAGAAGGACGACGTTTGCGATGAACTCTCAGGTCGGGAGCATTTCGACGTTGTTGTCGCCGCTGAGATTATCACAGAGAGAGATGACGACGACAATGCCAATGACGTTCTTGCCATCACCAAAGTATTCGTTTCCAGTAGATAATCGAGCGTCGTTGCTGTTCCCTATCATGTCTGACAAGCTGAATCCGAGTGTATCATCTCAAGGACCGACATTGCAGAATCATCGATCAGCGTGGCAGGGACTGCATTGGGTGGATAATGACGTCGTAAGTAGACGTGAAGAAAGCACGACGACTACAGTGGACGCTTTATCCATGACGGGAAAGCTGTGGCAAGAGAAGAAACAGCGGATGCAAAAGTCGAGAGTGGAAGTCTTGAGACGACAGACCACTCTGGGACGCGAACGCAGCGATTCCGCGGATTTATTCCTTGATTGCGTCGAGATGATGAACCCGAATCAAGATGAGGGCAGTCCGTATCCTTCGACAATGGGGAGTGCTACGAATGAGACTGACGATGAAACAAGTGACCACCAATCGTTGACGTCCCCCATGGACTGTGAAAACCACAACTATTACAATTTGACCGACTCGCACACAATATGGTGGGATCCCCTTGATAATGATGGAAAGACAAAGCAACCGGCGCCAATTCTGCTGTTGCACCAGTCTTATTAAATGCCGCATCTCGGAGACACTGGTGTTCTTGACGAGCGCGTTTCTTTCCGCAACAAAGTGTTGATACTTTTATGACCAAACGATAAGCTACAACAAATACTAGCAGCTCATCCTTTTTTCTACTGTTTGTTTCCATCTTGCGCTACTCGATGTCACAAGTAAGTGCAAACGCAGTTTCACACTGCACGGAGAGCACAAACTTGCCTAGTCTTCCAGGCTCGTAAGTAGCTGGTACGATCACGTAGCCACCCTTTGCTGCGGCAGAAAGAACGAGTTCCGGTGGTGAACTCACTGACGACAGCGGCACAAAGTCGGTCTCGCACCATGGTCGACCATTGACCATAATAGGCTGCACTGTCGAGTCGGAGTCACCAGGACGCATGAGTTTGCTCGAACCGCCTTGAAAGAGGTAGAAACCCATCATAGAACCAACAGGATCTCGTTGACAAGCAGCTTTCCACTCGCGTTCCGATCGTGTGAGTGTAATGCGGATCTTAGTTGGTCGCACGCTTTGGATCTCAAGATAAAACTTTGGGTTTTGTCGCCAGTCTGGATGAAGATGACAACCTCCTGAGTTTGTAGCTGTCCACTCACCAGGTACACTTTGCACCGACCCCGCGCCGTTGTGTAATTCATCGACAAGTAATGGAAAATCGCAGTCAACTTGCAGTTCAAAGGAGCCCTCAGCTCCAGGCTCACCTAAGGTCGGAACGATGAGAAGACCTCCTCCACCACTCAAATTTACAGCACTAGACGAATCGCAACTAAACAGCCATTCCTTAGGCACTTTGCGGAGATGCAGACACGCTGATGCTGGACTCGTGTACGAAGACAATCGACACCATTCCGTAGGCTTTACGACCAGTTTCGGCGTCGGAAAAGTGCCCACGGCTGTCCCAGGTTCGGCTTGTTCGGGAGCCTCACCGTCATCGTCTAGCTCCTCTCCACAAGATCTTGCAGCTTTGTGATTGCTTCGACACTTGGTACGATCGATCAAGCTTTGGCTGATCGCTGTCGCCTTAGCGAACGGTGAGTCGATGATTTCTCCGAGAAAGTTGGTCTTTTGGACCTTTGCACGTGCTCGAAGTTGCGTAGCAGCTGAGCTGCCCGATCCTCCAGCAACTGAAGGTGGCGGGATAAGAGGCAGTGGCGCTCGAACAGCCGTAAGTCCAATGAGGTGAGCACGGTCTCTTGCTGCTTCACGCTGTTGACGGCTCTTATTCCCAAGTGACGCACGGTGGGACGTCTTGCGGAGCACGATCTTGATCGTCACGTGTGCTTTGGCTGCCAACAGTTTGCGCAGCTTCCGGACTTCACGTGGCGAGCGTTCCGCAAAGCGAAGCCAGAACTGCGGATTTTGACACCACGCGGGGTTCTCACGACCAACAAGATGAGTTTGTGGCATGGGTAGCATCAATAGAGGTCCACCAGCGTTGACCATTTCTCCAGTACGACTGATGCCTTCAGTGGACGCGCTACTGGTCTCGTCAAGTATTGTCCCTCCATTGTCAGCTCGCCATCGACCTGTGCGGATTACCGACATGATGGGAGGCACACGCTCAATACGCACAGGTTGTGGAGCTACGACACGAAGGAAGTATTCCATCTCTACCTTTGGACTCGTCGTGTACGGGACCAGATAGTAAACTTCTCCTGGTGAAATGGTGATGTTCTCGTGGACCAGCTCACGCTCAGGTAGTGACTTCGCTTGGCCACTTGATACAACTCCGACAGTATTAGCTACAGCACCTGCCATGGAAGTTGACGGAGTAGATAAGGACGATAGAGCTAGAGCACTTGGAGTCGAAGGTGCAGTCCAATCGACAGAGCTTTCATACGAATGCGCTTCGGCCACGACATGATTGCGCTTGAATTCCCAGAGAGGAGACGGTGGACCATTCGACGATCCTGTTGCAAGTGTCGCTTTCTCGCGTAGGAGTACGAAATTGATGGCGTAGTTGTCTCCACCGTACAATCGAAAGTCGCGTTGCGTGAGCGACACGAGCACACGACTCACTGGTTTCTTCGTTGCAATGTCTCCATGACTGGCGCTTGTGTTGTTGCCTGGAAGGGAGAGTTTGAACTGTTGATTGCGATGCCAATTAGGATCAGCGTCGCGAAGCCAGCCCCAGCGCGTTTTGTCAATCAAGGTCTCCTTTGGACAGCTGCAGGTGGATTGAGAATTCAAAGGATGAGTGTCACCTCCTAAAGCGACGGAAGGTGCTGTCTTCATCGGTGCTCCAGCAGCACTTGTGCCCACCCAATCCCCTCGTACACAATACTGATGCACGTCTGGCGAAAAAACGTGCACGACAAAGAGCTCGGTAAACGTGTCTACTAGATCTTCCCACATCATCCAGAAACATCCGTCGTGTCCGGAGCGCGAAAAGTCACAGAGGGGATCCGCACGCATGGCTTTTTCAATGTGCGCGTGCTCTTCCCACTTTGTATCGTCATTTGACCATTCGCCCTTCCACATTCCTCGTCCCCAAACGGTTTTCAGCTTGACAAAGCGCAGCACGCTGTCAGGATCTTGACGCTTAATGGACCTCAAGCTTCCGGATGGTGCCCCCATTTCAGTCACATGCTGAATCACATATTGGTGGTTCTTTACAATACCCCGTGCAGTCACATCGTGAGCGTTGAATGAAAGCTGTCGTAATTGAGTGGTAAGAATGCACTTTTCCCGTCGATAGCGTAGCAATTGTTTCCATAAGCGTATCGATGGACTTGGACTCGGTGCTGCGGTGGCATTCTCCGCTCTGGCTTGAGCATAATTTGCTTGCTTGATACGCTCAAGTTGCAGGTCAATTCGATGTGCACTACCGCCAGTACAATCCAAAAAGGCCTCGAGAATGCGTCCACTGCTTGTGCCTGCGTTCCCTCCACTTCCTCCTCCGTATTTCTCGTCCAGCACTTGATAAGTGCCATGCAGCTTTGCATAAGCTTTCTCTAAGAACGGAATAAAGACTTCGTTCTTGTTGCTACTACTGCCATATAAAACTGTTCCAGGTGAAGAGAAGGTGGAGCTTCTGCTACTAGAACTTTCGTCATCCGCTTGAAGCTCCATCGAGTACGGAATCCGAGTGTCTGTTGTCACTGAAAGCCACGTATCGTCCTTGTAGAATCGACAAGTGTAGACGCCAAAGTGTTTAAAGTCATGCAATGACTCGGACACAAAGAGGTTTTCAATAAGGTGATCCGGGTGCAACGCTATAGCAGCAAAGACACCAAGGAGCCATACATCATTGAGGGCTCCTTGACGAAGGACATCACAACCAGCTACACTCTTGAAGTAGTCGGGATCTTGAGCATATTCCGTTGGTCGATACCAAAAGACATGACCCGTAGACTCATGAGCTACATAGTCCGGCAGTTTACTCGGATCCATGTACAAACTTGAAAGCTCTGCAGGAAAGTCCGGATCTTCGTACAACGGCCTGGAACACGAAACTTCATCGCTTTGACGACGAAGCCATTGAATTGCCTCCTCTTCGACAGCTAAAGGTGAAGGAGCTACCGAGTCAATTGTCAGAGCACGACGAGGCATCAACACACAAGTGTCGTCAAAGTTCTTTTGATGGAGAATAGACACGAAACGACGCAGTACTACAAAGTCTTCTCCTGACGAAACCAATTTCCCTCTACAATTTCTAGTCGAGCGTGTCCATTCCAGCACGCACACCACCACGTGCAAGCAGATCCGCAATGTCGTCCTTGTGGGGAAGCTGCGATGACCGTACGTCATGCACAAGACGCTGTACCTTCTTCTCCTGCTTTAGGTATTGCAACGCCATATTGCCCAGATTCATCTCGGGTAAAGCCTCGGTAAATTGCAGCCCTTCACGATACACAATCTTGCTCGCAAGACTCGAGGCCACAATGGAGCGCAAGTACGCGAGTGGTACATTCTGTTGTACGCGGTCCAGCGCTAGTTCACGAAGCTTGGGCGGCAGATGCTCCTCGATGAGCGTGAAGAGAATGTCTTGGTCCTTTTCACACACATTGTCAAAGTGAGCCAATACCGCGTCATGCACGCGAGTGATTGCACGACTGATGCGTTCACTCGCAGGCGGCAGTGCTGACGTTGGGTCCTTTTTGTATTCGCGGAAAAGCAGCTCCGCTTCCACACGTGCCAAGGCGCGCAGCTTGTCCACCACCTCCACGACAAGTTCGTCCTTAACAGCCATGAACTCGTCCGTCTCCAGCAACATACTCGCCACGATCTCATACGAGGAACAAATGACGCCACATTTGTTGGCCGAACTATCTTTGACAATGACAACACCGGCATTATCAAAGAGCAATTGACGCGCCTCGGGTGTGATAAACAGGTTGGCACCCTCGACAATCAAGCCTGACGATGGCTTGCCCTCGGCGTCGACATAATCGCGCCAATTGTTCTCGTTGATGGTGTTGGGACGACCTCCAGCAGGAATAAACAAATCGCTCTTGATGCGATTATGCATCGAATTACGTGCCCGGATGCCTTCCTGCGTGTTAATGTCGTACTTGATACCACTTGCTGCAACCTTCGATCCGTCAAAACTCGACAAAGGTAGTGACTCGTGCACGAGACGCAACAGCTCGTGCATGTCCAGACCCTCTGGGTCCTCAATCACGCCTGTGCCGTCGCAAATGCCAACGATGCGCAGGTTGTTGCCGTACTCGCGGTGCAGAATCTTGATCACATTGCCAGCGACGTCACCATCAGTGCCACCCGTGATCTTGACCGTAAATGGTTCTTTGCTTGGGTCAATGTTCTGTGAGCGCAAAGCGACATCAGCAAACACAGCTACACCTTCACTGGTGACACCGTACACCTTGTGGTTGAATCCAGCGTCAGGCTTGGAGCTGATAAAAGCACGCGGAACCGGATAGCCACGACACGCAGCACGCTCAGTCATCCAGACAATGTCACTCGGGATAATGTTCTCATCCGGACCCAAGTAGATCAGCTCGTCCTTGCCATAGTAATCCACAATTTTCGACTTGACTTCTTTGTCTGTCGTATTCAGGTCAAGCAGGGCATCGGAGAAAGCCTTGACACTCTTGCGGATAATGAAGTCACGAGGAGCAACGTCACCGATAGGTCCGACAATGGGATCGCAGAGCACCACAGCCTTGGATCCACCCTCTGGGATGTCTTTGTTCTTCAGTTGTTGAGCGAAAGCCAAGTTGTACGCTTCATTGTACTGCCGAGAGCTCTCTAGCGCGTGAGCATCCGTCGTACTAGGGTATACCATACGCAGACCACCACGAGCAATGTCACGGAAACGCACGTGGAAGCCCTTGAATCTACGGCCATAGATGAAGAAGACACCAAACGGAGTGTCCTTGCCGACGGTGCCATAGCCCATCACTTGCGGGTCCATGCGTAGCGACAACGCGTAGCGGTCACGGATGAACTTATTCGTACGCAACGTGCCGCGCACAGCGTCCGTCATGCTGTTCAAGAGCAGGATGGCGTCCTCCAGCTCCACATTGCGACGGATGTCCTTCTTGAGCTCGTCAACAATTGCGTCCTGCTCGGCATCCGTCATCATGCGCTCTCGCTGGGGATCGAATTTCTCCAGGAAAAAGTCGGCAATGCGTGAAGCCAAAGGCAAGTGGTGGTCGTGCTCCAGTGTCTCCATGATGCGCGTTAGCGAGTACGCAAACGGGTCCTCCTTTGCCAAGACGCCGTGCAACATGTTTCCATACGCATGAATGAGCTCAGCACGTGAGAGTCCCAAGTCCGGGTGCTGCAGCACCAAATGCAAGGGGCGGTCGTCCACCCACTTTAGATACTTGAGGTTGCCCGAGATCTTGGTCCACTCAAACTCAAAGTTGTCCTTTAGCGCTTGTGCACTAGGCTGCACGAGGATTCGGATCATAGCGATGTGAGCTCCACGGTTCTGCGGGTCCTTGACCACATCCAAGTGCGCCCGCACCACGTTCAAATTGCACAAACCAAGGTACGTCGCAGCCTTCTGCATGAAGCTCTTGGGGATCACATTAGACGCTGCAATGGTCAGCATTGTCTGTGGAATGGGTCCACTAGTGAGCTTGTTTTCGTCATTGCGAGTCTCCCACTTGTGCTCCACATCAACTGCAACACCTTCGGTGCCACGTACTTCGCTGAAAAGCTGCATCTGCCATGCCAGTCGACGTGGACTACTAAACTGCACGTACATCGTGTTGGTGTGAGTCAAAAACGTGTCCACCGCCTCCGGGTCAAAGTGTGGACCAGGTTCCGGGTAGCATTTGTCACCGGTGTATTTTCCTGCTTGAATCTCTGCACAAAACTTTTGGATCTTGGCTCGAGCTTGTTTCTCGCCCTCCGTCTTGTTCAAGAACGGCTCTTGTTGACCAAAGCGGAAAATGTCGAGGCCCAACGAGTCGTCCAGAGCGGTAAAGATCTTGACACGAGCAAGGGTCGCTCCGTCCACTGACTGTGGCAATTTCTCGAGTACATTCGCCAAGCGACCAGGAAAGTTGGCGCCCGAGCGGAAGTGGGAGAAGATGCGGTGGTCGAGCGATCGGAGCAATACCTCGGGCTGTTGAGCATTCACGAGTGCCGTGATGGCGTTGAGATGCTGCAGTCGGTCTTCTTCGTGGATCGAGCGAAAGTACGATGGTGGCATGTTTTCAAGGAACCAGGGGACCGTCTTGCTGGCCGATTCTTTCTGGAATTTGTCCAGTGCACGCAGGAGTTCCTCTGAGGTGCCATTGCCGCTCTGAGCTGCAAAAGCACGGACAAGAGTCAGCTGAAAAGCGTTGGGAGCATGACGTAGTGGCCGCACTTGCAGCATTGCAATATCGCTAGGAAGAGAGAGACAGACGAAGGCACTTGAGGAAGACAACGCGAAAGGAAGAATGAGCGTACAAGAGCGTACGAGCTAAAGTGGAAATTTGAACTAGGATTGGGGGGATCCTTGTTTTTCAACGTCATAGGGTTCAGGTTGCCATCTAAGCTGATTGACGCAGCTTTGCGCGGATACGATACGGTGTTGCAGGTTCTTTGTGCCTCTTTGGAGGAGTAGAATGAGAACGATGGGGAAAGCTCTCGCAGAGACTGCGCTGGAACGAAAAGAGCTAAGTAGTGTATGGGTATCGTGTTCGGCCGACATACGTGCTTCGTTCGACATTATGATGCTTTGGCTAATTGAAAATGCTCGACTGTCTCTGTTCTAAAATATAACTGATCTCAACGTTCGAGCTTATACAGCTTTGTTAGCACTAAGCTGATTGATCAGGTTAAAGAAGTGCTTTGATACAGGATAGCTACATCCACGCTTCCAGCGTCAAACATCGAAAGACACCACACGTCAATACCTTCATCCAAAGACCCGAGTCAGATCTTTGCGTAATCCTCTCATCTCTCATCTGAGCCTGGCTGCACTTGTATGCGACGCAGGCTCTTTTTCTCGGTGAGGATCGGGAGACGTACAATTGACTTCCAGGTCATCATTTTGTAACGATTTTCCACCTCCATCTTTGATTAGCAAAATAATGCTGCGAAGATGGCAGAGACGTCCACTAGGCTCAGCAACGAGCAGTTTACGTACATCCCGCAGTTCTAGACGCTCTGTGTGCTCGATTTCTGCTCCTCAAGATGCAGCTGCAGCAGCTGAAGCCCATCGATCGAGTGCGTTACGAGTGGGTGTTCTGGGGTTGGGAGCCATTGGAACCATCTTCTTCACTCGACTGGGTCTGTTAGCCGCTGACTCCACGATCGAATACAAACTGCCGACACTCCAAGTCGAAGCTTTGATCAAACCTGCACAATTTGACCTCTGGACGAGGATGACAAAGCTGCGTTTCTCTCTGGAAGGAGAGAAGAGAGAGACCCTGGAATTTCAAATGCACTCGAAAAAGAGAATGGCGACAGTTCGTAATGCACCGAATGTTCGGGTTTGCACACTTGAAAGTGCACGAGAGGACGAAGGTGAGAACAAGGTGGACATATTGTTGGTCGCGGTGAAGGCGTACGATAGCGTTGGTGTGATTCGAGAGCTTCGGGAGAGGAGCAGACATTTGTTGAAACATGACGCACTGTGTGTGTTGCTCCAGAACGGACTAGGCGAAGTGCCTCAAGAGGAGGATGAAAGAGGAATGAAGGATCCATGGCAATTTGTGAGTGGAGTGACGTTTAGTGGAGGACGAGTGCGGCGATTTGGGAGAGTGGTGACCAGCGGTCTGAACGCGAGCAAGACGTACCTCGCACCGTTGAAAGAGCCTGTGGTGGGAAACGAGGTTCATATCACTAGTGACGACAAATTGTTGCGTCGAGAACGTGATGCTAAGATGGAAATGCTAGCGAGGATCTTTGTCGCTGCAGGTACGAAGAATAGGTTCAT
Organism: Pseudoperonospora humuli; assembly: GCA_003991265.1. NCBI lineage: Eukaryota > Oomycota > Peronosporomycetes > Peronosporales > Peronosporaceae > Pseudoperonospora > Pseudoperonospora humuli. Next base: position 7,981 of record NQFO01005275.1, on the reverse strand, counting down.
GCTGTGTCATGTTGCGGTTCTTACATTGTCGGGTCGTGTGAAAGGGATTGACTGCAAAGTACTGGATGCCGATGAAATGCAGGCAGTGCTCTGGCGCAAGCTGATTGTAAATGCCGCGATCAATCCTCTAGCATCCCTCTTCGACGCGCCGAATCGGGTGAGCTTCACTTTGTGAGGAAGAAATGTGCTCTAGCAGCATCCTCACAACAAGTGCAATCTGCCGTCATTTCGTAGAGTGTTGCTAGTGAAAATAGTCGCCCTTGTGTGAACTTGGTCGTGCAGGAGGCTCTTGCAGTTGCCAACTGCGAGAACATTCTTCTGGATTGCTCCCATAATGTACGAGTGACTGCTGCAGATGTTGTGAGCTGCATAGCCCATGAGCTGACAGCGTTCGCTATTGTGTACGCAGGAACTAGTAGAAGACGTCCTCGACGTGGCTCGCAACACTGGTGCAAACGTGTGTTCCATGTTGATGGATCTGCGTCGCGGTTCGAGGCACGATCTTTTTGTATCAACGTTGGCTGTTTGTGCGTGAGCTCACATCGGCTTTGAATCGTGTTTTTGGTGCTCTGGTGAACAGAACGGAGATCGATGCTATCACTGGACGCATTGTTGCAGACGGGAAGCGACACGGAGTCCCCACACCAACCAACGACTTGTTGCTTTCACTCATCAAGGCACTCGAAGAAGAAGGGACACGGCGATCTAGCGCGTCTTCCGTGCATGATGCTGGAGAATGAGCCTTTTGTAGCAACCCGAGGACACGACACGATACTAAAGCATAATCGACGTTTGATTGTCTACGAAATGCTGCATGTCGATCTTGACGCAGGAAATGGGGCAAAGACAGTAGCAGGATGTTGTTGGACACGTGCGATTCATAGTCATGCCAAGATAGTCATTGAGTTGACAATGGAGTGCGTTGTAAGCCTTGACGTGACGAATGACATCGTCTTTGCACATGCGTGAAGCAAAAGGCTACGTCAGCTCATGATGACGAGTCGTGACTTTGCCGTTCAATATGGCAACATCAAGTTTGGAGAAACATTTGATCGTGAACTACGTGGAGTACGGCCGTAAGACACTTACTTGGCAGCACAAAGCATTAGCAGTGGCACCACATTCGACGCGCTTTGCGTGGTGGTCAAATGTGGAAAGTCTATCGGAACGTCCCGAGGTGGCGCGCAGAGCAAGTTTCTAGATGGTCTGATGGGCAAAGTAATTGAGCACCTCCAAATGGTGAGGTCCACTAGCGCGGTGAAAGAGAATTTGACACCTAGCTCAAGGAATTGACGACACGTTGGGAAACAAAAACATACCGGCAGCAGTTCACTTATATGCTTACCACAAAGGTGTGAACAACTTGCTCACTCATACAGCTCGCTCATTCAACCACTTCGCAAAGGTCTCGCGGTCACGACAGAATGTAGCACTCTTGAGACGCACTCCTTCTAGAGCCACATCAAGACGACGCTTGTATCCCGATGTGTCCTTGCCAGTCACGAAAGCCTCCACCTCCGCAGCCATCGCATCGCTTTGAAAGCGAGAGACGGTTCCACATAAAATGAGGCCCAGCGTCATCGTCGAATACTTTTTGGCCAAGAAGTCCCATTTGTCTTGCACATACTGCCACGCCACTTGGGCTCCAAGCTTGTCGTTAACCACACCGATGAATGGGTAATGAATGTCCTGCGACCGCACATTGTCCACTGCCCATTCCAAGATCTGAAGCTTTGCTGCTGCTCCAGCCACCGACCCCATAGCGTTGAGACAGTCATGGCGTTCCTCAGCAAAGTCGCTCTTATTGTGCAACTCTTGCAGCAGCGTGACGCTAGAAGCATCTCCGTACATAACCTCGATGTCGAATACGGGACCACGAAGATCGCCCGAAAGTGCGGCAGTATCGCCACCAATGTATGCGCGGAAGCGCTTCTTCGCTTCTTTGATCACATCCTGGTCATTGGCAAGACCCAACCGATGGATGACTGTCTTACGGAGCTCACCCTCGTCGGCATCAACTTGCGTAGATGAGTCGGCATCCCAACCCAATTGTTTCATCATGTGCGCAAACAGAGTGCGAATAAACCGCTGAAACACTGGGTATACTGGTTCTTCACGAAACAGGTTGGAGTAATACCCCATGTTGCGCGAAATCTCTTTCCAGCACAGGGAAGCAGATTCGTCAACAAACGCGCTTGTGAAGTCCAACGCAACGGGTAAGGCTAACACACCAGCCCGAGCAAACGCAAACACAGAGTTCAGCAGGCTGACACGATCTGGAACGCCAAGGAGTTGCTCCTTCACAGGAATCTCGAGACGCTTCCACAAAGCCGGAGAATAGTTTACGAGGTAGAAGCTCGCCTGGTTCGGGTTCAACTTGATCCAGCTCTGAGGTCCTGCTGGCACCTGAATTTGCTTGTTGATGTCATCACTGGCTGTCAGTGGCGTTGTGACCGCCGCTGGGCTCTTGAGAGACGACGTTTTGGCGTCCCATATCCCGAGGCGCTTAACAGCGTTGGGGTCGTCAGAACTGCAAAGCGTCAGCGGTATATCCCAGAGCGTATTGTCAGTACTATTCAAGCTCGCATCTGCGAAGAAACGTTCCTAAACAAGCACACAATTGCCATCACCATCTTGCTTCACTGTCACCAGTGGAAAGCCAACCTGCTTGACCCAGGTATCAGCCATGCTTTTCAGCTTTTGACCAGACGCTCTTTCCAATTCCTCCCACAAGTTCTCGGTCACGGTGTTTTTGTAGCTGTACTTTACAAGGTAGTCGTGCACGCCGTGGTAGAAAACGTCACGGCCAAGATACTCGGATAGCATATGCACCACGCTTGATCCCTTGTCGTACGAAATAGCGTCAAATATCTCATCCGCCTCATCGGGATGGTTCACCACCACCTCGATCGGATGCGATGACACCATGGCATCTTTCACAAACGCAGACCGAAGCATGATGTCTTGCACAAAAGTCTCCCACACCTTCCACTCCGGAAAAATGTGATGTGCGGCATCAAACTCCATGAACTGCGCGAAACCCTCATTGAGCCACAGACCCGTCCACCACTCCATCGTCACGAGGTTTCCAAACCACTGGTGTGATAGCTCGTGGCAAATGGCGCGTGCAGCGTCAGCCTTGATCTCATGACTGCTGAGTTTTGGGTCGACCAGCAAAAACGTCTCCGTGTACGTCACAAGTTCCCAGTTCTCCATTGCACCCAAAAAGTCCGGGATCGCTACCATGTCTAGCTTCTTCAATGGGTATGGAATGCCAAAGCTCTCGGTAAAGAACGACAAGGCCTTTGTCGCTACATCAAGTGCAAAGCGTCCACGTGCACTCTGTCCTGGTGCCGTGTACACATTCACCATCACTCCTTCCTTGGTCAGATCCGCAATCATGTCAAACTCTCCCACCACCATTGCCACCAGGTATGTTGACATGACTGGGGACTCTGCAAATTTCCAGACTTTCTCCGTCGTATCGCCATAACCTGAGCGCGTTTTCTTGCGAAGATGCGCATTTTTCTTTGGTCTCACAAGAGTTTCCACGACGTGAGCATTCGACAGAGCCATCAGATACGGCTCCGTGACCATCGAGATCTCAAACGTAGCTTTAAGGGCGGGCTCGTCCCAACACACAAAAGCTCGACGAGCGTCGCAGGCTTCGAACTGCGTAACTGCAAGCACGCGTTTCTCCTCGTCCTTCTCGTACTCGGTACGGTAGAATCCCCTGAGCTGATCGTTCAGAAAGCCGTGGAACTGGAGCCGGAGTGTCACGTGAGAGCCTGCAGCGAGTGGCTCTGCAAAGTGAAAAGACACCGAGTCGTCCTTGCTCCGGTACTGAATCTCCTGGGCTTGTTGCGTTTTCCATGACGATGCGGTGTCCTCCACCGACACGTCGAACACGTAGAGCTCAACAGCGTGACAAGTGATGATCGACGTTGTCTCATTTACGCGCAGCATGATGCGCTCCGAGCCTTCGAAGCGGAAGTTGAGTAGGTCGATGAGTTCATAGTCCACGTAATACTACAACGTTAAGGATCGGAGGGAGATAAGAGAGGCGTAAAGAGAAGCGCAAGACGAAGGAGAAGAGAGGGAGACTGGCGACAATTACCTTCTCTGGCACGACGCACGTCGGCAGACGCTTGAACACCTCGGGCTGAGCAGACATGATATCGGAGTGATGGTCACCTTTCACCTGCGATAGATCCGATTATGTGAAGAAACTGGTTCGGTGACTGGTCGATAAAAGACGGTAATTGAGTTATTGCACACAGTGAGAGGAACACCCACCAAGTGGAAATGTGCGAATAAAGAGCGATACGAGTGTAAGGAAATGCTGTCGTGACGGTGAATTGCGCCACATCTGTCGCTCATGGCAGTACGTGTCATTAGGCTGCTGGGACTTATCGCTCTAATACCATTGCGTCTAACGTCTTGAGCCAATACTGCGTGTCGCTATACTCTGATGCTGTCGGACGCGCTTTGGGGTCTAGTCAGATACATGCATGACCCAACTTCACGACGACTTTAGGTACTTCGTATGAAAACTTGACGTGAAGCTCGTCGGTAACTGCTTGGGCATTGGTCTGCTTGGATCATATGGGTTCAATATGCTGAGCATCATCTTGACTGCCATTCGTCGACTATTGTACAGACCCAAGCAGTTTAGATGTACATAGATGGTGCGGAAACTTCAACTTCAACGAGCGAGCAAAGGATATGTACTACGCAAGTGCGCATGATAGAATCCGCGTGGGTCGAATGCTACAGCTTAGAAGACGTAAGCTGCGCGTATTGGACGTAGCAAAAGCAGAACAAAATGAGGAATGACATGTGCTAGATACGCAGACCCAACCATTCGTGCAAGTGATTGCGCACGAGTACCGTCATACACATGCTACAGCTGGACTAAAAAGAATGATACAGAGTGCTTTGCTGCACCTGCGTGAAATACAATGCGCATTATTGTGACCGTGACGCGAACGCAGCCATCAACATGTCGAAGCTGCTCAAGAGTGAGTTATTATGCTAGACACATGTGAAAGCTTTCACACGAACATAACGTCGTCAAAGAGCCATTCATGGACACGAGAAAGCATCCACTCAGCTCAGTTCAGCTCTGGATATAGGAGCATCGCAAAAGTGGTCGACATGCAATGCATAGACGTTTCTACAGATAATGTGAAAGCGCTTCAGTGAAGGTTGGTGCCTCATTCTTGACAGAATACTTCAAAAGCAACAAACACACAATCTCATCTAATTGATGTACTTGCCATAATCTGCCGCTGTGGAACTGAGAAAATAGGTGGCATCGATATAACTAGGCAACGTCCTGAGACGTCATTGTGCACCAGCAAATGTTGTGGCGGCTATGTTGCTTCATCGACGAGCTTTGGGACGCTTTACATGTGTTGCGCCAGATGTGGGTCTTCTCTTTCGTACAGATGATTCATCCACAAGGATGTTGTCGAATCATAAGTTTCGATCGCTTATCATTTCCGACCATCAGCCCGATGGTAGTGTCGTCAAGGGTCGTGAAAATTCGTTGATGGTTGGCGCCACATCGATGCGTGTCGACGATGCAAACGGAGTCGTTAGTATTGCTATGATTCCAGCGCTGTATAAGAGGCCTTGTCGGGGTGAGATACGATACTACAACCGCTCATGTTGATATCTTGAGTTCGAGCAAGAAGCACTTGCGTACACTGGCAATATTGTCGGATAGATTCTGTACTTGAGTCCAAGACCGCTTGCTCCTCAGAGATCGTTCAAGAAGTGTCAGATCATCGTTTCACACCATGCCACTAATTGCCATGTTTGAAATATGTGAGAGTCTCTCGATTGGCTGCTTGTGTGTTATTGTCTTCTTGATGTCATCTTCGTGCCGCATATTTGACGTGAGGAAGCAGTGATAATTTGTATGACAAAACATGAAACTTCAACTTTCAGTCAAAAAGTCGCGGTCAAAAAGGATTAGCGACTTCTCTTATGTGAGGCGTTTGTTCGAGTGGTTGATGTGTATAAATGACGATAGAGGAGGAATCTTACAGTTGTATGTAATGTTGCAGCTTACGATCAGAGTGTGGTCGTGGAGTTCGCTTGGACGACTGGTGGGATCTCATGGATGACGAGCAGGACCACGATTTTCCTTCAACTTCCAGCGTGACGTCTGGTGTACCTTCAGCTATTGCTACGGCGAATGAAGATCCCAATCAAATCTCTCTGCAAAGCAGGACGATGATAGTGACGACCGAAGCTCTTGATCCAGAAAGCAACATATGTGAATCAACTATTCGCCACGGGGATAGATCGGGGCTTGATCATCAGGTCCAAGAAGAAGATTTTGACAGCGACGACGACGATGAAGACGCGGAAAATGAAGAGGACGAGGAAGACGAGGAGGAGGAAGACCACACGGTCCATGACACACGTCAAGTGGTGCCGCCTTTGACGAAGAGGATGAAGGTGCAGGTCACCAAGTTAAGAGAGACGGAACTGCAAACTCATGCCGACAACTTTTGGGTCGCTTTTGACGACCAAGTGGTGATCATGAGCATGATAGGTGGGATCATGTAGGAGGGGTGTATACTTGGAGAGCTGACGTACTGAATTCTGGATCGTGTGATGGAGTAGAACTGCTGAATACAGCACTGAGCAAGCTAGCGTACAATAAAGTGGTGCTATTGAACCAGCCAGCGACAGAATTGGATCGAGTATGTTGTTTCCTGTATGTTCTGCTTTCGTATGACTGACGCTGTTGTGTTGCGTGAGAATCAGGCGGCAGCAACCGAAAAGTTGACTTCGGTACTGGCCCACGAGAAGGATACTGCTTCTGGTTGTGGGATGACAAGCAAGGAGTTACAGTCACCTCGACACGCGAGTGATCGAGTAAGTCTAGTGAGTCCGCTCAACGGAGAGAGTCGTACTGCTGGTATAAGACTCGAAACTCATCATTAACTGCGATCTTTGACTTGCCGATTTGTCAGAAGCGAAAGAGGAAAGACAAAGAAGATGGAACGGAAGATTCGCCACATCAGGGATTCTTTGTGCGTTTTCTCGTGTCTGCACACTTTTCGTATGACGAGACGTGAGGATGACGTCGTTGTTTGGTATTGTGGCAGGCTCACTTCTTTCCCGTGAGGGAACTAGATACGCTATGGCGTGCTGTGATGCACGCGCACTTATTTATGGGACGATTTGGAACGAAGATCGAGTTTCACACAGCATCTGAAGGCGCGTAAGTGGTGTGCGTCATGCTATAGAGCTGTAGGATACTAATTATCATTATGGTGTGGTGTCTGCTATGCGATAAAGGTTTAGTAAGCAGGATTTTGATGAGCTCATGCATCTTCAAAACTCGGTGGTATCATCTCGTAGAGCTTCCATCGACTTATCTCCATTGTCAGCGCTTAAGTGCTGCTTGATTCTTCCATGCCCGGCAAACGAAGAAGAGGTTTTTCGCGTCGGAAGGAACATCCACAGCTTGTTGAAGGTGCAGGGCAGTCTGTATTATAAAGCATTCGACATTCCGTCATGCACAAGCGCTGTCGGTTCTCATGATGATCGACATGGGCTGCTGAACGAAGCTGAGAAAATGACCGAAGGGCGCTTCCGTCAATTTGCGCGATATCGTGTCATGGAGAAGGAGGTTGGATTGCTTTCTTGCTTCTATTGCTTTGTTGCTGAATGATGAACTAAGTTGACTTGCTACAGTCGGTCACTACAGAGAACGCGAAGGCAAGCGCAGGTCCTTACATGTCGTGCCAGGCACCACGCAAGAAGAAGTACTGCCTTGAGATGCTTGATGCATCCAAGTGGGCTTCTTGCCTCAATGATTGAAGTAGAAAGAGCAATTGAGCAGCTAGAACGAACAGACAAATCTATGTCATTGGCGCTCTTCTCCCAGATACTTGATAGCAATCGCCATGCATCATTGACACGATTCTTTGTTCGTAGATACAGAGGCGACGACGTG
>NQFO01005274.1:0-19263 GCA_003991265.1 Pseudoperonospora humuli | reverse complement strand
AGTCTCAGCTGACACCATACCTCAAACGAAAACTTTGTGCGCAAATGCTGGTCAACGCTGTCGCGAACACTTCTCCAATCGCCTTCGTCTGAATTGGCAGTGAAACCTAACGGGCCAGAAAAGCCTCTCTACCGTGTAAAATATGCTCCGTGCACTCGAGCAACCGAGCGAGCGTAGTAATGTGCATCGTAACAACGATAGCGGGGCTCGCATTATGCACAGCCCCAGCTCCTCTCATCGTCAAAACGACCGTTATAAAGAGACATTTGACACCGCGTATAGATTTGCACAAGCAAATCTTGAGCAAACTATGAAAATTTTCATTCTACCATCTCCGTTCGTGAATCGATAGCCGTTTAGAATTTTACGATCGAAGAAGAGACACGTTTGCAACGCAGTGAGTGACTAAGGACGTAGTAAAAGGAGATCCATACCATGTTGTTACATCCTTAGAGTGAGAAGGAGGTATTGTCTATTCGGGAGTCTACAATAGTCGACGAATCGCAGTAAAGATGCTTCTGTTGGATCACCGTATTGGCGATTCAAAAACCTTGAAGACTCAAGTAGACCAATGCCCGAGCCAGCAATTTACAAAGGGTAGCGATCGGAAAGCTTTACGCCAAGTTCTCGAATGAAACACCTAAAGTCGTCACCAAGTTGGGTCATACAGGTGTTTCATTTGACATGAAAGCACGGCTGACAGCACCAGAATATAACTACGCACAGCGTTGGCTGAAGACGCTGAAGGAGATGGCACCTTTTGCAAGTAAATGCACACTCATGACTTGCCTCGCCAATCAGTCGATACCGATCTTTGTGTCTTTGTAGTGACTTGAACAATGGTCTATCCTAATAAACATGATATGATAATTGTCTATTGTTCGACTGGATCATCGTATCGACATTGGTTTGCAACCCAAGACTGCTTCGTCTTCTAATCTTTCTTTGTACAGTTGTAGAGCTTCCCACGGAACGGTCGTCCAGTGGCTCGCATCTCAACCGAAGCCGTCTGAACTTGCTTCGATAAAGTTCTCAAGAAAAGTGCTTACACACAAACACAAGTGCTAGTTTCGAACCAGCAAATGGTCGTCATAGATGGCTCTGATTTACAATACTATCCAAGCAGCGGCACGACGTGGTTTATATGAAACGGTTGAACCGTCAACTGCACCGAGGAAAGTCGAGTCGAGAATGCACAACACGGAAAGCTGAGACCACACTACGCATCACAAAAAGGAGACAAGGTGACCGAAACCAACGAAAGCTTTTCTTCTGCCCTTTCCCCTCTACGGGCTTGACCGTCATCCTTATTCTTGATCGACAGGCCGTATGCCGGGATGGGCCCCTCAATTACCAATGCGACAAGGCATAAGTCGAGTATTATAGCTGCTGAGTTGTCAGGCTCCGCTAAGTTCGCTGCGTTTGAAACTCCCACTATCTTCTTCTTTTTTCGTGTCAAGGGTCGTATGGCGTTTTTTTTGTGGCGACGTCTGTTGCCTCTGTCGGATGGTCGTGTTTTTGACCCAGTCGAATGTTAGTTACTCTCATCTTTCAAAAGCTAACGAACCGCCGACCATCCGTGGCCAAGACAAGCAAATTAAGTATCGAATAGTTGCTGATTACCTACTAGCTATTGCACAATAACACGGCTTCCTCCTGAGTCATGCAAAGAACGCAAGTCTCCATTGCGCTTCTCGAATCTCCCAATTTATCATGTACCAATGCCGACTTTCCAAATTTATGCATCACCGGCGGAGATAAACGTCGCGCTTGGACTTCTGAAGATGATGCCATTGTATTCCGCTTCGTACAGGACTATGGCACTAAACGCTGGGCCAAGATTGCGGCTCTTTTACCCGATCGCACCCCGAAACAATGTCGTACACGATGGCTCAACTTTCTTGATCCAAACATTGACAAAGCACCGTGGCGAGCGGAAGAGACCCAGCTCATCTTGGCAGCTCAAGAGCGGCTAGGTAATCGGTGGGCTGAGATCGCCAAGCTACTTCCCGGTCGAACTGACAATGCGATCAAAAATCACTGGTACTCGACGCATCGACGTCGCTGCCGTCAAGCTGCCAAAGTACCGGATCAAATTCAAGAGACTTTATCCGAACACATGAACGGCAACACATCGAGGACAGAACACAAGCAGGAATGGGTTCAAGTTCCCATTCCAGCGACTTTAGGCTCAAGTACACGGCAGAATGAAGCTGAGTCAGTTGGGAGAAGGACGACGTTTGCGATGAACTCTCAGGTCGGGAGCATTTCGACGTTGTTGTCGCCGCTGAGATTATCACAGAGAGAGATGACGACGACAATGCCAATGACGTTCTTGCCATCACCAAAGTATTCGTTTCCAGTAGATAATCGAGCGTCGTTGCTGTTCCCTATCATGTCTGACAAGCTGAATCCGAGTGTATCATCTCAAGGACCGACATTGCAGAATCATCGATCAGCGTGGCAGGGACTGCATTGGGTGGATAATGACGTCGTAAGTAGACGTGAAGAAAGCACGACGACTACAGTGGACGCTTTATCCATGACGGGAAAGCTGTGGCAAGAGAAGAAACAGCGGATGCAAAAGTCGAGAGTGGAAGTCTTGAGACGACAGACCACTCTGGGACGCGAACGCAGCGATTCCGCGGATTTATTCCTTGATTGCGTCGAGATGATGAACCCGAATCAAGATGAGGGCAGTCCGTATCCTTCGACAATGGGGAGTGCTACGAATGAGACTGACGATGAAACAAGTGACCACCAATCGTTGACGTCCCCCATGGACTGTGAAAACCACAACTATTACAATTTGACCGACTCGCACACAATATGGTGGGATCCCCTTGATAATGATGGAAAGACAAAGCAACCGGCGCCAATTCTGCTGTTGCACCAGTCTTATTAAATGCCGCATCTCGGAGACACTGGTGTTCTTGACGAGCGCGTTTCTTTCCGCAACAAAGTGTTGATACTTTTATGACCAAACGATAAGCTACAACAAATACTAGCAGCTCATCCTTTTTTCTACTGTTTGTTTCCATCTTGCGCTACTCGATGTCACAAGTAAGTGCAAACGCAGTTTCACACTGCACGGAGAGCACAAACTTGCCTAGTCTTCCAGGCTCGTAAGTAGCTGGTACGATCACGTAGCCACCCTTTGCTGCGGCAGAAAGAACGAGTTCCGGTGGTGAACTCACTGACGACAGCGGCACAAAGTCGGTCTCGCACCATGGTCGACCATTGACCATAATAGGCTGCACTGTCGAGTCGGAGTCACCAGGACGCATGAGTTTGCTCGAACCGCCTTGAAAGAGGTAGAAACCCATCATAGAACCAACAGGATCTCGTTGACAAGCAGCTTTCCACTCGCGTTCCGATCGTGTGAGTGTAATGCGGATCTTAGTTGGTCGCACGCTTTGGATCTCAAGATAAAACTTTGGGTTTTGTCGCCAGTCTGGATGAAGATGACAACCTCCTGAGTTTGTAGCTGTCCACTCACCAGGTACACTTTGCACCGACCCCGCGCCGTTGTGTAATTCATCGACAAGTAATGGAAAATCGCAGTCAACTTGCAGTTCAAAGGAGCCCTCAGCTCCAGGCTCACCTAAGGTCGGAACGATGAGAAGACCTCCTCCACCACTCAAATTTACAGCACTAGACGAATCGCAACTAAACAGCCATTCCTTAGGCACTTTGCGGAGATGCAGACACGCTGATGCTGGACTCGTGTACGAAGACAATCGACACCATTCCGTAGGCTTTACGACCAGTTTCGGCGTCGGAAAAGTGCCCACGGCTGTCCCAGGTTCGGCTTGTTCGGGAGCCTCACCGTCATCGTCTAGCTCCTCTCCACAAGATCTTGCAGCTTTGTGATTGCTTCGACACTTGGTACGATCGATCAAGCTTTGGCTGATCGCTGTCGCCTTAGCGAACGGTGAGTCGATGATTTCTCCGAGAAAGTTGGTCTTTTGGACCTTTGCACGTGCTCGAAGTTGCGTAGCAGCTGAGCTGCCCGATCCTCCAGCAACTGAAGGTGGCGGGATAAGAGGCAGTGGCGCTCGAACAGCCGTAAGTCCAATGAGGTGAGCACGGTCTCTTGCTGCTTCACGCTGTTGACGGCTCTTATTCCCAAGTGACGCACGGTGGGACGTCTTGCGGAGCACGATCTTGATCGTCACGTGTGCTTTGGCTGCCAACAGTTTGCGCAGCTTCCGGACTTCACGTGGCGAGCGTTCCGCAAAGCGAAGCCAGAACTGCGGATTTTGACACCACGCGGGGTTCTCACGACCAACAAGATGAGTTTGTGGCATGGGTAGCATCAATAGAGGTCCACCAGCGTTGACCATTTCTCCAGTACGACTGATGCCTTCAGTGGACGCGCTACTGGTCTCGTCAAGTATTGTCCCTCCATTGTCAGCTCGCCATCGACCTGTGCGGATTACCGACATGATGGGAGGCACACGCTCAATACGCACAGGTTGTGGAGCTACGACACGAAGGAAGTATTCCATCTCTACCTTTGGACTCGTCGTGTACGGGACCAGATAGTAAACTTCTCCTGGTGAAATGGTGATGTTCTCGTGGACCAGCTCACGCTCAGGTAGTGACTTCGCTTGGCCACTTGATACAACTCCGACAGTATTAGCTACAGCACCTGCCATGGAAGTTGACGGAGTAGATAAGGACGATAGAGCTAGAGCACTTGGAGTCGAAGGTGCAGTCCAATCGACAGAGCTTTCATACGAATGCGCTTCGGCCACGACATGATTGCGCTTGAATTCCCAGAGAGGAGACGGTGGACCATTCGACGATCCTGTTGCAAGTGTCGCTTTCTCGCGTAGGAGTACGAAATTGATGGCGTAGTTGTCTCCACCGTACAATCGAAAGTCGCGTTGCGTGAGCGACACGAGCACACGACTCACTGGTTTCTTCGTTGCAATGTCTCCATGACTGGCGCTTGTGTTGTTGCCTGGAAGGGAGAGTTTGAACTGTTGATTGCGATGCCAATTAGGATCAGCGTCGCGAAGCCAGCCCCAGCGCGTTTTGTCAATCAAGGTCTCCTTTGGACAGCTGCAGGTGGATTGAGAATTCAAAGGATGAGTGTCACCTCCTAAAGCGACGGAAGGTGCTGTCTTCATCGGTGCTCCAGCAGCACTTGTGCCCACCCAATCCCCTCGTACACAATACTGATGCACGTCTGGCGAAAAAACGTGCACGACAAAGAGCTCGGTAAACGTGTCTACTAGATCTTCCCACATCATCCAGAAACATCCGTCGTGTCCGGAGCGCGAAAAGTCACAGAGGGGATCCGCACGCATGGCTTTTTCAATGTGCGCGTGCTCTTCCCACTTTGTATCGTCATTTGACCATTCGCCCTTCCACATTCCTCGTCCCCAAACGGTTTTCAGCTTGACAAAGCGCAGCACGCTGTCAGGATCTTGACGCTTAATGGACCTCAAGCTTCCGGATGGTGCCCCCATTTCAGTCACATGCTGAATCACATATTGGTGGTTCTTTACAATACCCCGTGCAGTCACATCGTGAGCGTTGAATGAAAGCTGTCGTAATTGAGTGGTAAGAATGCACTTTTCCCGTCGATAGCGTAGCAATTGTTTCCATAAGCGTATCGATGGACTTGGACTCGGTGCTGCGGTGGCATTCTCCGCTCTGGCTTGAGCATAATTTGCTTGCTTGATACGCTCAAGTTGCAGGTCAATTCGATGTGCACTACCGCCAGTACAATCCAAAAAGGCCTCGAGAATGCGTCCACTGCTTGTGCCTGCGTTCCCTCCACTTCCTCCTCCGTATTTCTCGTCCAGCACTTGATAAGTGCCATGCAGCTTTGCATAAGCTTTCTCTAAGAACGGAATAAAGACTTCGTTCTTGTTGCTACTACTGCCATATAAAACTGTTCCAGGTGAAGAGAAGGTGGAGCTTCTGCTACTAGAACTTTCGTCATCCGCTTGAAGCTCCATCGAGTACGGAATCCGAGTGTCTGTTGTCACTGAAAGCCACGTATCGTCCTTGTAGAATCGACAAGTGTAGACGCCAAAGTGTTTAAAGTCATGCAATGACTCGGACACAAAGAGGTTTTCAATAAGGTGATCCGGGTGCAACGCTATAGCAGCAAAGACACCAAGGAGCCATACATCATTGAGGGCTCCTTGACGAAGGACATCACAACCAGCTACACTCTTGAAGTAGTCGGGATCTTGAGCATATTCCGTTGGTCGATACCAAAAGACATGACCCGTAGACTCATGAGCTACATAGTCCGGCAGTTTACTCGGATCCATGTACAAACTTGAAAGCTCTGCAGGAAAGTCCGGATCTTCGTACAACGGCCTGGAACACGAAACTTCATCGCTTTGACGACGAAGCCATTGAATTGCCTCCTCTTCGACAGCTAAAGGTGAAGGAGCTACCGAGTCAATTGTCAGAGCACGACGAGGCATCAACACACAAGTGTCGTCAAAGTTCTTTTGATGGAGAATAGACACGAAACGACGCAGTACTACAAAGTCTTCTCCTGACGAAACCAATTTCCCTCTACAATTTCTAGTCGAGCGTGTCCATTCCAGCACGCACACCACCACGTGCAAGCAGATCCGCAATGTCGTCCTTGTGGGGAAGCTGCGATGACCGTACGTCATGCACAAGACGCTGTACCTTCTTCTCCTGCTTTAGGTATTGCAACGCCATATTGCCCAGATTCATCTCGGGTAAAGCCTCGGTAAATTGCAGCCCTTCACGATACACAATCTTGCTCGCAAGACTCGAGGCCACAATGGAGCGCAAGTACGCGAGTGGTACATTCTGTTGTACGCGGTCCAGCGCTAGTTCACGAAGCTTGGGCGGCAGATGCTCCTCGATGAGCGTGAAGAGAATGTCTTGGTCCTTTTCACACACATTGTCAAAGTGAGCCAATACCGCGTCATGCACGCGAGTGATTGCACGACTGATGCGTTCACTCGCAGGCGGCAGTGCTGACGTTGGGTCCTTTTTGTATTCGCGGAAAAGCAGCTCCGCTTCCACACGTGCCAAGGCGCGCAGCTTGTCCACCACCTCCACGACAAGTTCGTCCTTAACAGCCATGAACTCGTCCGTCTCCAGCAACATACTCGCCACGATCTCATACGAGGAACAAATGACGCCACATTTGTTGGCCGAACTATCTTTGACAATGACAACACCGGCATTATCAAAGAGCAATTGACGCGCCTCGGGTGTGATAAACAGGTTGGCACCCTCGACAATCAAGCCTGACGATGGCTTGCCCTCGGCGTCGACATAATCGCGCCAATTGTTCTCGTTGATGGTGTTGGGACGACCTCCAGCAGGAATAAACAAATCGCTCTTGATGCGATTATGCATCGAATTACGTGCCCGGATGCCTTCCTGCGTGTTAATGTCGTACTTGATACCACTTGCTGCAACCTTCGATCCGTCAAAACTCGACAAAGGTAGTGACTCGTGCACGAGACGCAACAGCTCGTGCATGTCCAGACCCTCTGGGTCCTCAATCACGCCTGTGCCGTCGCAAATGCCAACGATGCGCAGGTTGTTGCCGTACTCGCGGTGCAGAATCTTGATCACATTGCCAGCGACGTCACCATCAGTGCCACCCGTGATCTTGACCGTAAATGGTTCTTTGCTTGGGTCAATGTTCTGTGAGCGCAAAGCGACATCAGCAAACACAGCTACACCTTCACTGGTGACACCGTACACCTTGTGGTTGAATCCAGCGTCAGGCTTGGAGCTGATAAAAGCACGCGGAACCGGATAGCCACGACACGCAGCACGCTCAGTCATCCAGACAATGTCACTCGGGATAATGTTCTCATCCGGACCCAAGTAGATCAGCTCGTCCTTGCCATAGTAATCCACAATTTTCGACTTGACTTCTTTGTCTGTCGTATTCAGGTCAAGCAGGGCATCGGAGAAAGCCTTGACACTCTTGCGGATAATGAAGTCACGAGGAGCAACGTCACCGATAGGTCCGACAATGGGATCGCAGAGCACCACAGCCTTGGATCCACCCTCTGGGATGTCTTTGTTCTTCAGTTGTTGAGCGAAAGCCAAGTTGTACGCTTCATTGTACTGCCGAGAGCTCTCTAGCGCGTGAGCATCCGTCGTACTAGGGTATACCATACGCAGACCACCACGAGCAATGTCACGGAAACGCACGTGGAAGCCCTTGAATCTACGGCCATAGATGAAGAAGACACCAAACGGAGTGTCCTTGCCGACGGTGCCATAGCCCATCACTTGCGGGTCCATGCGTAGCGACAACGCGTAGCGGTCACGGATGAACTTATTCGTACGCAACGTGCCGCGCACAGCGTCCGTCATGCTGTTCAAGAGCAGGATGGCGTCCTCCAGCTCCACATTGCGACGGATGTCCTTCTTGAGCTCGTCAACAATTGCGTCCTGCTCGGCATCCGTCATCATGCGCTCTCGCTGGGGATCGAATTTCTCCAGGAAAAAGTCGGCAATGCGTGAAGCCAAAGGCAAGTGGTGGTCGTGCTCCAGTGTCTCCATGATGCGCGTTAGCGAGTACGCAAACGGGTCCTCCTTTGCCAAGACGCCGTGCAACATGTTTCCATACGCATGAATGAGCTCAGCACGTGAGAGTCCCAAGTCCGGGTGCTGCAGCACCAAATGCAAGGGGCGGTCGTCCACCCACTTTAGATACTTGAGGTTGCCCGAGATCTTGGTCCACTCAAACTCAAAGTTGTCCTTTAGCGCTTGTGCACTAGGCTGCACGAGGATTCGGATCATAGCGATGTGAGCTCCACGGTTCTGCGGGTCCTTGACCACATCCAAGTGCGCCCGCACCACGTTCAAATTGCACAAACCAAGGTACGTCGCAGCCTTCTGCATGAAGCTCTTGGGGATCACATTAGACGCTGCAATGGTCAGCATTGTCTGTGGAATGGGTCCACTAGTGAGCTTGTTTTCGTCATTGCGAGTCTCCCACTTGTGCTCCACATCAACTGCAACACCTTCGGTGCCACGTACTTCGCTGAAAAGCTGCATCTGCCATGCCAGTCGACGTGGACTACTAAACTGCACGTACATCGTGTTGGTGTGAGTCAAAAACGTGTCCACCGCCTCCGGGTCAAAGTGTGGACCAGGTTCCGGGTAGCATTTGTCACCGGTGTATTTTCCTGCTTGAATCTCTGCACAAAACTTTTGGATCTTGGCTCGAGCTTGTTTCTCGCCCTCCGTCTTGTTCAAGAACGGCTCTTGTTGACCAAAGCGGAAAATGTCGAGGCCCAACGAGTCGTCCAGAGCGGTAAAGATCTTGACACGAGCAAGGGTCGCTCCGTCCACTGACTGTGGCAATTTCTCGAGTACATTCGCCAAGCGACCAGGAAAGTTGGCGCCCGAGCGGAAGTGGGAGAAGATGCGGTGGTCGAGCGATCGGAGCAATACCTCGGGCTGTTGAGCATTCACGAGTGCCGTGATGGCGTTGAGATGCTGCAGTCGGTCTTCTTCGTGGATCGAGCGAAAGTACGATGGTGGCATGTTTTCAAGGAACCAGGGGACCGTCTTGCTGGCCGATTCTTTCTGGAATTTGTCCAGTGCACGCAGGAGTTCCTCTGAGGTGCCATTGCCGCTCTGAGCTGCAAAAGCACGGACAAGAGTCAGCTGAAAAGCGTTGGGAGCATGACGTAGTGGCCGCACTTGCAGCATTGCAATATCGCTAGGAAGAGAGAGACAGACGAAGGCACTTGAGGAAGACAACGCGAAAGGAAGAATGAGCGTACAAGAGCGTACGAGCTAAAGTGGAAATTTGAACTAGGATTGGGGGGATCCTTGTTTTTCAACGTCATAGGGTTCAGGTTGCCATCTAAGCTGATTGACGCAGCTTTGCGCGGATACGATACGGTGTTGCAGGTTCTTTGTGCCTCTTTGGAGGAGTAGAATGAGAACGATGGGGAAAGCTCTCGCAGAGACTGCGCTGGAACGAAAAGAGCTAAGTAGTGTATGGGTATCGTGTTCGGCCGACATACGTGCTTCGTTCGACATTATGATGCTTTGGCTAATTGAAAATGCTCGACTGTCTCTGTTCTAAAATATAACTGATCTCAACGTTCGAGCTTATACAGCTTTGTTAGCACTAAGCTGATTGATCAGGTTAAAGAAGTGCTTTGATACAGGATAGCTACATCCACGCTTCCAGCGTCAAACATCGAAAGACACCACACGTCAATACCTTCATCCAAAGACCCGAGTCAGATCTTTGCGTAATCCTCTCATCTCTCATCTGAGCCTGGCTGCACTTGTATGCGACGCAGGCTCTTTTTCTCGGTGAGGATCGGGAGACGTACAATTGACTTCCAGGTCATCATTTTGTAACGATTTTCCACCTCCATCTTTGATTAGCAAAATAATGCTGCGAAGATGGCAGAGACGTCCACTAGGCTCAGCAACGAGCAGTTTACGTACATCCCGCAGTTCTAGACGCTCTGTGTGCTCGATTTCTGCTCCTCAAGATGCAGCTGCAGCAGCTGAAGCCCATCGATCGAGTGCGTTACGAGTGGGTGTTCTGGGGTTGGGAGCCATTGGAACCATCTTCTTCACTCGACTGGGTCTGTTAGCCGCTGACTCCACGATCGAATACAAACTGCCGACACTCCAAGTCGAAGCTTTGATCAAACCTGCACAATTTGACCTCTGGACGAGGATGACAAAGCTGCGTTTCTCTCTGGAAGGAGAGAAGAGAGAGACCCTGGAATTTCAAATGCACTCGAAAAAGAGAATGGCGACAGTTCGTAATGCACCGAATGTTCGGGTTTGCACACTTGAAAGTGCACGAGAGGACGAAGGTGAGAACAAGGTGGACATATTGTTGGTCGCGGTGAAGGCGTACGATAGCGTTGGTGTGATTCGAGAGCTTCGGGAGAGGAGCAGACATTTGTTGAAACATGACGCACTGTGTGTGTTGCTCCAGAACGGACTAGGCGAAGTGCCTCAAGAGGAGGATGAAAGAGGAATGAAGGATCCATGGCAATTTGTGAGTGGAGTGACGTTTAGTGGAGGACGAGTGCGGCGATTTGGGAGAGTGGTGACCAGCGGTCTGAACGCGAGCAAGACGTACCTCGCACCGTTGAAAGAGCCTGTGGTGGGAAACGAGGTTCATATCACTAGTGACGACAAATTGTTGCGTCGAGAACGTGATGCTAAGATGGAAATGCTAGCGAGGATCTTTGTCGCTGCAGGTACGAAGAATAGGTTCATGCTGTGTCATGTTGCGGTTCTTACATTGTCGGGTCGTGTGAAAGGGATTGACTGCAAAGTACTGGATGCCGATGAAATGCAGGCAGT
Source organism: Pseudoperonospora humuli (assembly GCA_003991265.1). Classification (NCBI taxonomy): domain Eukaryota; phylum Oomycota; class Peronosporomycetes; order Peronosporales; family Peronosporaceae; genus Pseudoperonospora; species Pseudoperonospora humuli. The sequence continues at coordinate 7,929 of NQFO01005274.1, read as the reverse complement.
GCTCTGGCGCAAGCTGATTGTAAATGCCGCGATCAATCCTCTAGCATCCCTCTTCGACGCGCCGAATCGGGTGAGCTTCACTTTGTGAGGAAGAAATGTGCTCTAGCAGCATCCTCACAACAAGTGCAATCTGCCGTCATTTCGTAGAGTGTTGCTAGTGAAAATAGTCGCCCTTGTGTGAACTTGGTCGTGCAGGAGGCTCTTGCAGTTGCCAACTGCGAGAACATTCTTCTGGATTGCTCCCATAATGTACGAGTGACTGCTGCAGATGTTGTGAGCTGCATAGCCCATGAGCTGACAGCGTTCGCTATTGTGTACGCAGGAACTAGTAGAAGACGTCCTCGACGTGGCTCGCAACACTGGTGCAAACGTGTGTTCCATGTTGATGGATCTGCGTCGCGGTTCGAGGCACGATCTTTTTGTATCAACGTTGGCTGTTTGTGCGTGAGCTCACATCGGCTTTGAATCGTGTTTTTGGTGCTCTGGTGAACAGAACGGAGATCGATGCTATCACTGGACGCATTGTTGCAGACGGGAAGCGACACGGAGTCCCCACACCAACCAACGACTTGTTGCTTTCACTCATCAAGGCACTCGAAGAAGAAGGGACACGGCGATCTAGCGCGTCTTCCGTGCATGATGCTGGAGAATGAGCCTTTTGTAGCAACCCGAGGACACGACACGATACTAAAGCATAATCGACGTTTGATTGTCTACGAAATGCTGCATGTCGATCTTGACGCAGGAAATGGGGCAAAGACAGTAGCAGGATGTTGTTGGACACGTGCGATTCATAGTCATGCCAAGATAGTCATTGAGTTGACAATGGAGTGCGTTGTAAGCCTTGACGTGACGAATGACATCGTCTTTGCACATGCGTGAAGCAAAAGGCTACGTCAGCTCATGATGACGAGTCGTGACTTTGCCGTTCAATATGGCAACATCAAGTTTGGAGAAACATTTGATCGTGAACTACGTGGAGTACGGCCGTAAGACACTTACTTGGCAGCACAAAGCATTAGCAGTGGCACCACATTCGACGCGCTTTGCGTGGTGGTCAAATGTGGAAAGTCTATCGGAACGTCCCGAGGTGGCGCGCAGAGCAAGTTTCTAGATGGTCTGATGGGCAAAGTAATTGAGCACCTCCAAATGGTGAGGTCCACTAGCGCGGTGAAAGAGAATTTGACACCTAGCTCAAGGAATTGACGACACGTTGGGAAACAAAAACATACCGGCAGCAGTTCACTTATATGCTTACCACAAAGGTGTGAACAACTTGCTCACTCATACAGCTCGCTCATTCAACCACTTCGCAAAGGTCTCGCGGTCACGACAGAATGTAGCACTCTTGAGACGCACTCCTTCTAGAGCCACATCAAGACGACGCTTGTATCCCGATGTGTCCTTGCCAGTCACGAAAGCCTCCACCTCCGCAGCCATCGCATCGCTTTGAAAGCGAGAGACGGTTCCACATAAAATGAGGCCCAGCGTCATCGTCGAATACTTTTTGGCCAAGAAGTCCCATTTGTCTTGCACATACTGCCACGCCACTTGGGCTCCAAGCTTGTCGTTAACCACACCGATGAATGGGTAATGAATGTCCTGCGACCGCACATTGTCCACTGCCCATTCCAAGATCTGAAGCTTTGCTGCTGCTCCAGCCACCGACCCCATAGCGTTGAGACAGTCATGGCGTTCCTCAGCAAAGTCGCTCTTATTGTGCAACTCTTGCAGCAGCGTGACGCTAGAAGCATCTCCGTACATAACCTCGATGTCGAATACGGGACCACGAAGATCGCCCGAAAGTGCGGCAGTATCGCCACCAATGTATGCGCGGAAGCGCTTCTTCGCTTCTTTGATCACATCCTGGTCATTGGCAAGACCCAACCGATGGATGACTGTCTTACGGAGCTCACCCTCGTCGGCATCAACTTGCGTAGATGAGTCGGCATCCCAACCCAATTGTTTCATCATGTGCGCAAACAGAGTGCGAATAAACCGCTGAAACACTGGGTATACTGGTTCTTCACGAAACAGGTTGGAGTAATACCCCATGTTGCGCGAAATCTCTTTCCAGCACAGGGAAGCAGATTCGTCAACAAACGCGCTTGTGAAGTCCAACGCAACGGGTAAGGCTAACACACCAGCCCGAGCAAACGCAAACACAGAGTTCAGCAGGCTGACACGATCTGGAACGCCAAGGAGTTGCTCCTTCACAGGAATCTCGAGACGCTTCCACAAAGCCGGAGAATAGTTTACGAGGTAGAAGCTCGCCTGGTTCGGGTTCAACTTGATCCAGCTCTGAGGTCCTGCTGGCACCTGAATTTGCTTGTTGATGTCATCACTGGCTGTCAGTGGCGTTGTGACCGCCGCTGGGCTCTTGAGAGACGACGTTTTGGCGTCCCATATCCCGAGGCGCTTAACAGCGTTGGGGTCGTCAGAACTGCAAAGCGTCAGCGGTATATCCCAGAGCGTATTGTCAGTACTATTCAAGCTCGCATCTGCGAAGAAACGTTCCTAAACAAGCACACAATTGCCATCACCATCTTGCTTCACTGTCACCAGTGGAAAGCCAACCTGCTTGACCCAGGTATCAGCCATGCTTTTCAGCTTTTGACCAGACGCTCTTTCCAATTCCTCCCACAAGTTCTCGGTCACGGTGTTTTTGTAGCTGTACTTTACAAGGTAGTCGTGCACGCCGTGGTAGAAAACGTCACGGCCAAGATACTCGGATAGCATATGCACCACGCTTGATCCCTTGTCGTACGAAATAGCGTCAAATATCTCATCCGCCTCATCGGGATGGTTCACCACCACCTCGATCGGATGCGATGACACCATGGCATCTTTCACAAACGCAGACCGAAGCATGATGTCTTGCACAAAAGTCTCCCACACCTTCCACTCCGGAAAAATGTGATGTGCGGCATCAAACTCCATGAACTGCGCGAAACCCTCATTGAGCCACAGACCCGTCCACCACTCCATCGTCACGAGGTTTCCAAACCACTGGTGTGATAGCTCGTGGCAAATGGCGCGTGCAGCGTCAGCCTTGATCTCATGACTGCTGAGTTTTGGGTCGACCAGCAAAAACGTCTCCGTGTACGTCACAAGTTCCCAGTTCTCCATTGCACCCAAAAAGTCCGGGATCGCTACCATGTCTAGCTTCTTCAATGGGTATGGAATGCCAAAGCTCTCGGTAAAGAACGACAAGGCCTTTGTCGCTACATCAAGTGCAAAGCGTCCACGTGCACTCTGTCCTGGTGCCGTGTACACATTCACCATCACTCCTTCCTTGGTCAGATCCGCAATCATGTCAAACTCTCCCACCACCATTGCCACCAGGTATGTTGACATGACTGGGGACTCTGCAAATTTCCAGACTTTCTCCGTCGTATCGCCATAACCTGAGCGCGTTTTCTTGCGAAGATGCGCATTTTTCTTTGGTCTCACAAGAGTTTCCACGACGTGAGCATTCGACAGAGCCATCAGATACGGCTCCGTGACCATCGAGATCTCAAACGTAGCTTTAAGGGCGGGCTCGTCCCAACACACAAAAGCTCGACGAGCGTCGCAGGCTTCGAACTGCGTAACTGCAAGCACGCGTTTCTCCTCGTCCTTCTCGTACTCGGTACGGTAGAATCCCCTGAGCTGATCGTTCAGAAAGCCGTGGAACTGGAGCCGGAGTGTCACGTGAGAGCCTGCAGCGAGTGGCTCTGCAAAGTGAAAAGACACCGAGTCGTCCTTGCTCCGGTACTGAATCTCCTGGGCTTGTTGCGTTTTCCATGACGATGCGGTGTCCTCCACCGACACGTCGAACACGTAGAGCTCAACAGCGTGACAAGTGATGATCGACGTTGTCTCATTTACGCGCAGCATGATGCGCTCCGAGCCTTCGAAGCGGAAGTTGAGTAGGTCGATGAGTTCATAGTCCACGTAATACTACAACGTTAAGGATCGGAGGGAGATAAGAGAGGCGTAAAGAGAAGCGCAAGACGAAGGAGAAGAGAGGGAGACTGGCGACAATTACCTTCTCTGGCACGACGCACGTCGGCAGACGCTTGAACACCTCGGGCTGAGCAGACATGATATCGGAGTGATGGTCACCTTTCACCTGCGATAGATCCGATTATGTGAAGAAACTGGTTCGGTGACTGGTCGATAAAAGACGGTAATTGAGTTATTGCACACAGTGAGAGGAACACCCACCAAGTGGAAATGTGCGAATAAAGAGCGATACGAGTGTAAGGAAATGCTGTCGTGACGGTGAATTGCGCCACATCTGTCGCTCATGGCAGTACGTGTCATTAGGCTGCTGGGACTTATCGCTCTAATACCATTGCGTCTAACGTCTTGAGCCAATACTGCGTGTCGCTATACTCTGATGCTGTCGGACGCGCTTTGGGGTCTAGTCAGATACATGCATGACCCAACTTCACGACGACTTTAGGTACTTCGTATGAAAACTTGACGTGAAGCTCGTCGGTAACTGCTTGGGCATTGGTCTGCTTGGATCATATGGGTTCAATATGCTGAGCATCATCTTGACTGCCATTCGTCGACTATTGTACAGACCCAAGCAGTTTAGATGTACATAGATGGTGCGGAAACTTCAACTTCAACGAGCGAGCAAAGGATATGTACTACGCAAGTGCGCATGATAGAATCCGCGTGGGTCGAATGCTACAGCTTAGAAGACGTAAGCTGCGCGTATTGGACGTAGCAAAAGCAGAACAAAATGAGGAATGACATGTGCTAGATACGCAGACCCAACCATTCGTGCAAGTGATTGCGCACGAGTACCGTCATACACATGCTACAGCTGGACTAAAAAGAATGATACAGAGTGCTTTGCTGCACCTGCGTGAAATACAATGCGCATTATTGTGACCGTGACGCGAACGCAGCCATCAACATGTCGAAGCTGCTCAAGAGTGAGTTATTATGCTAGACACATGTGAAAGCTTTCACACGAACATAACGTCGTCAAAGAGCCATTCATGGACACGAGAAAGCATCCACTCAGCTCAGTTCAGCTCTGGATATAGGAGCATCGCAAAAGTGGTCGACATGCAATGCATAGACGTTTCTACAGATAATGTGAAAGCGCTTCAGTGAAGGTTGGTGCCTCATTCTTGACAGAATACTTCAAAAGCAACAAACACACAATCTCATCTAATTGATGTACTTGCCATAATCTGCCGCTGTGGAACTGAGAAAATAGGTGGCATCGATATAACTAGGCAACGTCCTGAGACGTCATTGTGCACCAGCAAATGTTGTGGCGGCTATGTTGCTTCATCGACGAGCTTTGGGACGCTTTACATGTGTTGCGCCAGATGTGGGTCTTCTCTTTCGTACAGATGATTCATCCACAAGGATGTTGTCGAATCATAAGTTTCGATCGCTTATCATTTCCGACCATCAGCCCGATGGTAGTGTCGTCAAGGGTCGTGAAAATTCGTTGATGGTTGGCGCCACATCGATGCGTGTCGACGACGCAAACGGAGTCGTTAGTATTGCTATGATTCCAGCGCTGTATAAGAGGCCTTGTCGGGGTGAGATACAAAGCTACTACAACCGCTCATGTTGATATCTTGAGTCCGAGCAAGAAGCACTTGCGTGTTCTGGCAATATTGTCGGATAGATAGCCAAGAACAGTTCGAAACGTTCCGTAAGTGCCGGCTTCGAGCGACCTGTACTTGAGTCCAAGACCGCTTGCTCCTCAGAGATCGTTCAAGAAGCGTCAGATCATCGTTTCACACCATGCCACTAATTGTCATGTTTGAAATATGTGAGAGTCTCTCGATTGGCTGCTTGTGTGTTATTGTCTTCTTGATGTCATCTTCGTGCCAGGAAGCAGTGATAATTTGTATGACAAAACATGAAACTTCAACTTTCAGTCAAAAAGTCGCGGTCAAAAAGGATTAGCGACTTCTCTTATGTGAGGCGTTTGTTCGAGTGGTTGATGTGTATAAATGACGATAGAGGAGGAATCTTACAGTTGTATGTAATGTTGCAGCTTACGATCAGAGTGTGGTCGTGGAGTTCGCTTGGACGACTGGTGGGATCTCATGGATGACGAGCAGGACCACGATTTTCCTTCAACTTCCAGCGTGACGTCTGGTGTACCTTCAGCTATTGCTACGGCGAATGAAGATCTCAATCAAATCTCTCTGCAAAGCAGGACGATGATAGTGACGACCGAAGCTCTTGATCTAGAAAGCAACATATGCGAACCAACTATTCGCCACGGGGATAGATCGGGGCTTGATCATCAGGTCCAAGAAGAAGATTTTGACAGCGACGACGACGATGAAGACGCGGAAAATGAAGAGGACGAGGAAGACGAGGAGGAGGAAGACCACACGGTCCATGACACACGTCAAGTGGTGCCGCCTTTGACGAAGAGGATGAAGGTGCAGGTCACCAAGTTAAGAGAGACGGAACTGCAAACTCATGCCGACAACTTTTGGGTCGCTTTTGACGACCAAGTGGTGATCATGAGCATGATAGGTGGGATCATGTAGGAGGGGTGTATACTTGGAGAGCTGACGTACTGAATTCTGGATCGTGTGATGGAGTAGAACTGCTGAATACAGCACTGAGCAAGCTAGCGTACAATAAAGTGGTGCTATTGAACCAGCCAGCGACAGAATTGGATCGAGTATGTTGTTTCCTGTATGTTCTGCTTTCGTATGACTGACGCTGTTGTGTTGCGTGAGAATCAGGCGGCAGCAACCGAAAAGTTGACTTCGGTACTGGCCCACGAGAAGGATACTGCTTCTGGTTGTGGGATGACAAGCAAGGAGTTACAGTCACCTCGACACGCGAGTGATCGAGTAAGTCTAGTGAGTCCGCTCAACGGAGAGAGTCGTACTGCTGGTATAAGACTCGAAACTCATCATTAACTGCGATCTTTGACTTGCCGATTTGTCAGAAGCGAAAGAGGAAAGACAAAGAAGATGGAACGGAAGATTCGCCACATCAGGGATTCTTTGTGCGTTTTCTCGTGTCTGCACACTTTTCGTATGACGAGACGTGAGGATGACGTCGTTGTTTGGTATTGTGGCAGGCTCACTTCTTTCCCGTGAGGGAACTAGATACGCTATGGCGTGCTGTGATGCACGCGCACTTATTTATGGGACGATTTGGAACGAAGATCGAGTTTCACACAGCATCTGAAGGCGCGTAAGTGGTGTGCGTCATGCTATAGAGCTGTAGGATACTAATTATCATTATGGTGTGGTGTCTGCTATGCGATAAAGGTTTAGTAAGCAGGATTTTGATGAGCTCATGCATCTTCAAAACTCGGTGGTATCATCTCGTAGAGCTTCCATCGACTTATCTCCATTGTCAGCGCTTAAGTGCTGCTTGATTCTTCCATGCCCGGCAAACGAAGAAGAGGTTTTTCGCGTCGGAAGGAACATCCACAGCTTGTTGAAGGTGCAGGGCAGTCTGTATTATAAAGCATTCGACATTCCGTCATGCACAAGCGCTGTCGGTTCTCATGATGATCGACATGGGCTGCTGAACGAAGCTGAGAAAATGACCGAAGGGCGCTTCCGTCAATTTGCGCGATATCGTGTCATGGAGAAGGAGGTTGGATTGCTTTCTTGCTTCTATTGCTTTGTTGCTGAATGATGAACTAAGTTGACTTGCTACAGTCGGTCACTACAGAGAACGCGAAGGCAAGCGCAGGTCCTTACATGTCGTGCCAGGCACCACGCAAGAAGAAGTACTGCCTTGAGATGCTTGATGCATCCAAGTGGGCTTCTTGCCTCAATGATTGAAGTAGAAAGAGCAATTGAGCAGCTAGAACGAACAGACAAATCTATGTCATTGGCGCTCTTCTCCCAGATACTTGATAGCAATCGCCATGCATCATTGACACGATTCTTTGTTCGTAGATACAGAGGCGACGACGTG
>NQFO01005271.1:0-18018 GCA_003991265.1 Pseudoperonospora humuli | reverse complement strand
GGCCGCGTTCACGTTGCGGTCCCAGTACTTGGCGGTACGCAGCACTTTGTAGCATTTCTTTTTTGGCTGAAGATTTACCGTCACACTTCCACGCATCCTCTTCTTCGGCAGCTATCATTCGTGCATATGAAACAGACGAAAGCGTCTCGTGGACTGCGAGCAGAGCTTCCTCATCCTCAACTTGCTCATAGAGACCACCGTCGCGCGCTTTTGCAATACCTTTCTTAAACTTGGCGTGTGTCTTTTGATGCCATCGCGCTCACTCTAGTCCCCGCACACTACGCACGTCTTCTCACTCACTATCGCAGCTAATACGCTTTGCTATCACATCGATCGCCACAAACTATGCGCTTTCGAAAGAACTTCCACTTGAAAAACGGCCGGCCAATGCACAGTTGTAGCAAAATCCCTGTGTTGTTCTAAGAGAATTGCAGCTGCTTCAGATACGTCTTGCAGCTCACAGTCTTGTACGATGGCATCGCTGCAAGGATCTTCTCGTATTCAGGGTGCTGTTTCTGCTGACCCTTGTTCCAAGCTTGAAACCGGTCAAAGTGAAAAGTTGCTTGCGCAATGTCTCGCTCGTTACAGCGATTAGGAGGTGGATACTTGCGAATCCAGCGCGAGCGATCCTTCTTTCATTGCCTCCTTCCATGACGCCTCTCTTCCTGTGGACAAACAACTTCTCGCACAGCAGTACACAGCGTTCGCATCCTGGGATCTAGTCCAAAGACGGCGTCTCGCGCATATTCAGGAGGAAACACAGAGCACTCGGAAGACTTTTTGCGGAATCTCTTCCCTTCTCGTCCTCGGTCTTTGGGCGCAGCAGAAGGACTGACGCATTGTATTTATCGCTCGTTGCGACTAGCGTGCTTGTCCTTTTCCTCCACAGACCGCTTCGAGAACTCGCTCTTGACAGCAACACTGCCCGGACGCACGGTCTCACACTGAGAGATCTCGGAGACGTGGCACATCACTATCCACCAATTCGCCTGGAACGACTTCTTCGACAGCGATACGTACGTCCAGCAAATTCCTATCATAGCCCTCGACTTGCTCCTTGATGTGCGCGTAGAAACCATACAACGTAGATGCGTTGATCTTCGTGTGTGCACTCGTAAACATCGTGGACAAAGGAAGCAGCGAGAGCGCTCGGACGCTCTTTTCATTCGCCGCTTTTTCGTCAACTTCTCGACTATGCTCTGGAACTTCCACAGGAGTCGAACGTCGATTGCCAGACCACTTTCTTGATACGGTTTGGCCACGGAACTCACTGCGCTGTCATCTGGTGTGAGAACGTCTCGCATTTGTAGCGCTTCCGCTACATCCGTCTCGTCCGTACTGGAGCACGCGTGCACGATCGCTGCGAGACTTTTCTTCTCTTGAATACTTTCCCACAACTCTGGATTCTTCAGTGCAATGCGATACATCGGAGTAGTTGCCATCACGCCCGAACAACAGCGTTCGAAGAAGGTCTGGCTGGTCTAATCAGGAAGAGTGAGCTCGCTCTCGAGACATCGAAGGGTGTAAAGGTCGACGAGATGCCACGCCTTCATCTGGATCTGCCATATTGGCTCTCATACAAACGAACAAGTTCTCGAGAAAAGCTTCTGTTTTGAATAAATATCATGGGAATTAACAAGTATTTTGAATATTGCTCTAGTATATTCGCATACCGGAAGCGTGAAGTCTCGAGCTTTCCGAGGAAGAGGCCACGGGTTGTTAGTTACTTTATCTCGGAAGAGGGGCCACCGGAGCTTTGAGCACTTCGTAGTCTAGTGGATTCTTGAACCAGCGAACGAAGTGATTCAAGTACTCGGGAGGTCTTTCAAATAGTTTGTCCTTGCTACTTGATTCGTCTGAAGGCTCACTGCCGTTGGGACGATACTTGATGTACAGGAAAACTTGTGCGGCACAGAGAAACATGCCAAGCAGGTTGGGCACTAATACAAAAACATCGCCAGCTGTCATGGAGTAGACTACCCATAGCGCAGCATTTCCAAGAAAGACAACGCTGATTGAGATTGGTAACGAAGACGCATCCTTGGTCTGAATCACTTTCTTCATACTCGCAAGCGGCGACGCGTACAGCGCAATGTTGATACACACAGCAATAAAGCCAAACGCTGAAGCTACTTGATCATGGGTTTGATTTGTTGCTCCACAGCTTCCAAGAACCAAGTAGAAAATGCTCGCCGCGAGGACACATGCTGCACGAGCCCAAATCTTGTGGACCGAGGCACGGTCAGAGCTCCAGCGATAGTAAATGGAGCTGAAGACGACGGAGGTAGTCATGCCATATAAATTGCAGACTAGAACGGGGAAAATGTTATGGGTCGAGTACCCGTAGATAGCCCACATGAAGCTGTTGCAGAAGAGGAGCGTAGTCGGCAGAATCGACACGTCGCCCGTTGTGTGAGTCTTGTGAATTCGATAAAAGTCTGGCAAGGGTGAAATACCCACCAGGAGAGCCGCGACGGTCGTGAGCACTCGAAGTACACCAAGTAGGACTGTCATTTGTAGCAAGTAGCTGATGACTAGCAATATTAGAAATGCCTCTTTTCGTTTCAAAGGAGCTACTCAGACACGGAGATGAAGAGTTATTTTTGCAACTGTTTTTCATTCCTTCTGGGAATAAATGCAAAGTTTAATCTGGCATGCAAGTTCGTTATCGATCACTTTGACTGCTCTCTAAGCTGTTCGTGGGATTGCAGACTCCCTGTACGATTTAGAGCGAGCAAATTCAATTACCACTGTCTCCGTCGAGGTAGTAGCAGCAAGCATCACTTCACTCTTTGCGCGATTGAAGGACTCAATTTTGACAATTTCGTGAGGTATTTCGAGCCTTTGAATCTTGACGACGACTTGGACCTTCTTTTGCTTCACTGGTCTGTACTTGAATCCCAGAGCTACTTGAACGATACACATGGCCACACCCAGAGCATTGGGAATCAGGATAAACATGTCATGGCTCAGAAGAGCGTACACACACCACAGCGCTCCGTTGAGCAAACTCACGACGCACATTGTGATCGGCAGCGAAGCAGACGATTTCGTACTCATCACAAGCTTCATGGTCTGCAACGGAGCAGCGTAGAGACAGACATTGACCGTAACAGCGCAGTACCCGAGAACTGCTTCTAATTGGGTGGTCGATACCGAGACAATTTGTGTCTTTGCGAGGAGAGTGAAGACCACAACCGTCACAAGTCCAAGTCCTGTGCCCACTGCCATTTTGTTCAAAGCAGCTCGATCGCTCGACCAGCGGTAGAAGATTGACGAGAACAAGAGGGTCGTGATTGTTCCGAAAATGTTAATGGACATGACAGGGAAGTAGCTGCCGCTGACGAGTCCGTACAATCCCCATAGGACGCAGTTGCAGCACAACATGAGAACCGGCAAAATCCGAACCTCACCGGTGCTCTTTTGAGCATGAACGCGTTGAAAGTCTGGGTATGGCGAAAGACATAGAGCCACAGAAGACATGGTTGCAAGCACATTGACAAGAGCGAGCATTCCAAGCGCTTGGGTGGAAAGCTCGACACCTTAAGAAGAGCTACGAGATGTCTGCAATGGAAGTACCTGGTATATTCCAAGCCTCTTGTCAGTCCGTTACTTTATTGTCGTCTTATATTCGACCTATTGACTGTGCTCGTCTACAGCTTTCATGTGATACGTCTGCAGCTACGTGGATGACAGGATTTTGCCCTTTGTGCTCATCTTCTCAGCATTAGTGCGGTCTTACTACTGGCCATAAAGTCACAGCGACGCTTGGCTTCGTGTGTAGTCGTCTGCAACGTTCGTCGCTTTGCGTCTCGCCTCTGGAAACTGCATCAAGATCATTCATACCAAGTCCTCGCACTGTGTGGTCAGCCTCCCCAATGGCCGTCAAAGCTCAGCAAGTTCATTGCAGTCGGAATCAAACGCTTGCTATTGTCCCATGGTTCTTACCTCACATGCGGTTTACGGCTTCAAGTCCGACAAGCTGCAAACCACGTCGCAATATGGCGTCAGTTGCAGCGCACAACAACAATCGACTATCCTGGCGAGGATCCTCAAGCACACGACAGTTTTCGTAGAAACTATGGAAATGACTAGCCACGCGGAAGAGATAATCGCACAAGTAGTGAGGGTGCAAATGGGCCAATGTTGCCGTCACTTCGTCGTCAAACTGAGAGACCAGCAATGCCAACGCACGCTCTGACGGATGCCAGTCGACTGAAGCATGTACCAGTACATTTTCAGCTGCCAGACTGTCACTTGAAAACCCAAGGAAAAAGTCCCATGAGGCCTCATCATTAGTAACTAGACCGCCAGCTTTGCGGAGAATGCCCTGTAGTCTCGCAGAAGCGTACATGAGATACACGCCCGTGTTGCCCTTGAGATTAAGCACGTTGCTCATGATGAACTTGTAGTTGCGCTCGCGCTGCTGAGCCAGTTCAAAGTAGCGCACAGCAGCGTCTCCAATCACTCGATTTTGAGCATCGATCTGCTCTTGAGACAAATTGAGCTCAGTCGCTACACTTGCTGTCGTAGCAGAAGCCAAGGCTCGACGAGAGCACTCGGCAGCAGCGCTTTCCAGCAAATCTTCCAAGTAGTCGAACGCTCCGTTGCGCGAGCTCAGCTTGGTACCGTCGTGACCCAAGACCAAACCAAACGGTGCATGAGTCAACTTGACGTCATCTTTCTTCTCTCGCCTTGTCCATCCTGCTCTTCGTGCCGCTGCAAACAAGTGCTCAAAGTGCAATTGCTGACTCTGGTCGGTAACGTACACAATCTCGTCGTACTGAGTGGAGTCTACGCCTGGGAATCCATAGATGCGCGAGTGCAGACAAGTCAGATCTATTGTCGCGTACAGGAACCCTCCATCACTCTTACGAATCAACATGGGGGGCTTGTCCAAACCGTCCAGAAAGATTCCCAACGCGCCTCGTGACGACACAGCCAAGCCGCTCTTCTCTACCTTTGACACAATTTCGGGCACCAAACGCATGTACGTCGACTCTCCACGCTCCTTGACGTTTACTCCAAGTCGGTCAAAAATCCCTTGATAGGCTTCCCGACTCACTTGACACGCGCGCGTCCACGTTTCTCGAACTTTTGGAGCCACTGTCGACTCGTCCGTCCCAAGACGTTGCAACTGCAAGACGACATCGTCCACCTTAAGCTTGAAGGTCTTATCGTTTCGTGCAACTTTACTTTTGCCTGCCTCATAGCATCTCCCCAATTGAGCGTCCGTCAGTGTCTCCAGAGGCACCTGCTCTTCCATGAGCTCCACGATGAGCGTCGCTAAAGCTGAGCCAACGTCTCCCGTGTGACTCACTCGGGCCACACGGTGACCGCGGAACTCGAGCAAATTGCAAAAGGTGTCGCCCAGAACGGACGAGCGCAAGTGACCGACGTGCAGCTTCTTGCCCATGTTGGGGGCGGCAAAGTCCACAAGAATGTCCTTCTGTAGACTGGAAGGCAGGACAGAGGGCTGTACTCCTAGTGTAGCCATGCGCAACGCTTGACGCGCCACCCATTCATCATGCAACACCAGGTTTACGAAGCCTCCTTTGGACACGAACGCGTCCTTGAGCAGAGGACATTGGTTCTCTCCAACTGTAGGAAAGTTGTCCACAATCGAAGACGCGAGTACTTCGGGCGTTGGAGCATCCACTCGTCGAGCAGTTTGCTTCTTTGACGAACGGTTCCCCAACTGTAAGGCAAGACTGGTCTGATAGTCTGCATCATTCTGCGCCGAACGACGCACACCCAACGAGGTGGCTGGAAGTGCAGCAGCATCTACCGCCGGCAACGACACTTGGAGAGAGTGACGTAGTGCCTGCTGCAGATGCCATGAACACGACAGCGCAGACCGGGACGCTGCCATCTTCGTCGCTCCCAATTTGATGGCTGGTTGAAAACTTTTGCCAAATATTACACTTATACTATGCAATGGCTAATCTGCTGCTCGATCGATTCAAATGATCTCGCGTTGGCTCTTTGCTAAAGCGCCCAGATCGACCAGGCTACCGCATTCATGAATCACATTTTACCGTCGACTTGCGTGCAACTAACAGTCACCGACGTATATCTTGCGACGAGGCTGGATAGCTCGCTCGCCTTGTTCACTCCTAGGCGCAGTTGTGCTAGTAATTGAGAATGAAAGCGGCGTCATACGGCGCAGAGTAATCAGTCTGAGGAGTGAGATTTTGAAGCAAACTTGCTACTAACGTCAAGCGCTAAGATGTAAAAGACCGCAAGGCAAGCACAACACTATCGAGGTTTTCGTCATGAAGCAGACACTATCATCTTTTGGCAGACCGGAAACATCGGGCTACGATTGCATCAAGAGGTCAACGAGGCCAACTAAGCCATGGTCGAGACGTATTTGCTCTCTTACTACGCACTGCGTCAAGATGACCGCTGTATACGGTAGGCAAATACTTCCACCAGCTGTGTCTAATTGAAAGCACACTTTGTTAATTCGAGTTTCAAAAGTACTGCACGGACGTCTGCTGGAAGTCTTATCTACAAAGCTTTCCTTTGGTCCAATATCGCCCACGATAAGCCCTTGAACTATGTGGCAAGCGGCTCCTTACAGCAATTTTGCGACACATTGTCTTCCTCGATGCGCCTGCCCCACTCTTCCGAGCGGTAGATAGAAAACACGTGTGTACGGTAAAGTATCCACCATTGTTCCCTTTTCCTCGTGTGTCCCACATCGCTTCTGATTGCGCCTCGTTTGTTCCAAAATAGCGTATCCATCATGGCGGACCAGTCGATGGCCGTGTCGCTATCGTGCCCCGTGTGCTTTGAGGACTTCTCTTCGTCTGCAGGTGCGTCCTTCGCTCTGCACGTCGCCTCCTGCACCTGCTCGTCACCCCCTCCGCCCGTATCTCCTTCTGCTGCGCATTGTCTCCGCTGCCTTCACGTCTACGCCACCGACGCGCTGGCTCACGAGATTTCCTTCCACGAACACGAGTGCGCGCGTGTCAACGACCTACCGGACGAAGATACTGAAGAGGAAACGGACACTTCCTCTACCTCTGGGCACAAGAACAAGCGCCAGCGCAACGGAGGCGCACGTGTCGTGGCGACGCCCCGAGTCTCGCTTTTCCCATCTAGCTGCTTTCTATGCGGCAACAGTGGCCGTGGCCTCCTGCACTGTGGTGGCAGCTGTGCCCGTTCTGCACACCAGAATTGCGTGGACCAACTGCAGGCTCCGTCAGTGGGGAACCCGCTCTCAGTGGCGGAGCGAAGGCAGGTAGCTGACCAATGGAAGTGCGCGCAGTGTCTGCGGGGTGTGCACCGCTGTGCGAGCTGCGGATTCTTGGGTCACGCGAGGAATGGCATGCGCAAGTGTGCGGTACTGGATTGTGGCTACCATTTCCATGAGCATTGTCGGCCAAACACAGCGGCAGAGCAGGACGAGATGCAGTCACTTCATGCAGACTTCGTGTGTCCGAGACACACGTGCATGACGTGCGGCACCCAGGAGACCGATATGAGGCGGTGCAAGAGCTGCTTCATGTGCTTCTACATGACGCATCTGCGCTGTCCCAGAGGGAGTGGCGCAGCGGCTGTAGCGAACGGTGGCGGACTGGAGCCGACGAACCTGTTTGAGTGCCCCCAACATGACGGAGAGACTGCAGCGTCTCTGAGGCGCAGTTTCGATGCGAGTAACTCGCTGAGACTCAGACTTGCAGCAGGGGATGTAGTGCTCGTGCTCGAGTTTGACAACGCGTTGTTACCGGTGAGTGTCAAGACGGCAGCCCCTGACGCTGCCAACCACTGGGGCATTGTGCTGTCGGCAGTAGACACGGAACCACATGGACGTGGCAACCAGCTATTGAAAGTGCAAATGTTTGCAGACGACAATGTGCTTGTCATGCCGAATCAGTATGCAATGCGCATTGCCACGATGTCGGACTTTTCTCGACCTGTAGACCTTATTCGCTACTGTTTACGACGTCACGTGATGGTAGAGCTTCAGCTGCGACAAATGGAAAGGAATGTTGATGACACAGAAGCGAAGCGCATCTTGCGTGCCAGTAACTCAGCTTTTGCTGCGCGGTTGAAAGCATTGGAAGTGACACCAGCGCAAGCTACGGGCGATGCAGAGCAAGGACTTGCACACTGGCGTCAATTCCAAGATTCGGCGGAGCCGCGTCGTTATGACGGTCTCGAAGGTTCGGCACCCAGTTATCTGTACATCGACACCCGTGGATTTTGCCCTGGGCGGCAACTACTGAGCAGTATAAACACGGCCGAAATGGTGGCAGACGTGGCCAGAGACGTAGACGGAGACATGCCAATGACTGATGCCGACACGGATAGCAATGGAGCTGCTGCCAACAGCTCGACTCGCGGATCATTGGACTTAATGCGGCCGAAAAGTGCTGGGAAAAGCCCTTACGAAGCGGAAGCTGTGTGCACTAGCACCCTGAGCAGTGGCGCCATTGATCCTGTTTGCGCAAATCGCAATCGACGAATAGCAGACGTGTATGAAGGTATCGACATTGACAGTACAAAGCGTCCAAAACTTGATACGGAGACGCCAGTGCACTTTAGAACGGCGGCATTTACGCCCACTAACAGCCGAAAGGTTTTTCCAGGAGCAGCTTTAAGCAGTGCGTCAGCTCCCGCCACTCTACACATTTCGCCATTGGCGTCAAGGGCACGTACACTGTTTCCTCATCAACTGACTCGGAAGCAGAAAGTGTTGGCGGACATGCCACCGCTGGTATTAGAAGAGCTTGAACGTAAAGCATTACGATGTCTGGAGGAAGGGGATGGATTGACGCCAAAGTCGGCACGTGTTCCACCTGACGCTGATGCGTTCCCTTGGTCTGCTCGAGCCACAAACTTTCTTCCTGCGTTCTATCGACCTACGGCGATACTGGGTCATAGTGGTTTACGTCGGCCCGGGGTGGATGCTGTTAGCCGTTTGCTGGTAAGTCAGGACAAGCGCAGCATCAGATGCTTTGTTCATACCCTTGAAATCGATGCGGAAGTGTCCAAGTGCTGTCATTTGAATAACAAAACAACATCCGTATCGTCAGGTTTCATGCTGCTAGATCTGCTGAGCTTGCACAGTTTTCGAGATCTAGAGTATGTGGTGCGCATGCGGCTTGTAGAGGCTTTGGGAAAGCGTTCGCGCTACACCCATGAGCATTTTGGCATGGATGCGCACCAAGCGCAATGTTGGCTGGAGCAGCAGCGCCGCAGGAAGACGTCTAGTCAACGTACCATTGCGCTGTCGTATTGCACCGCAGACGGTATCAGACGCCACCTTGATCTGAACGAGGCATCGTCAAAGTTGTCCTTGAAGGACATGCAGACGTGGCTCTGCTTTTGCGCGAACGTCTGCCATGTTTCCGTGCTAATCACAGCCCCAAGCGTTGCGCATTTGGTGTTGACGCCAATCACGTCTGTTCCTCGACTGGTTTCAGCTGCGAAGTGACGAAACGAGAGGGAAATGAAGACGTACAAAGAGCAACTGAGAAATGGGATGTAGCAGTTTATTCAAGAAATGATGGCTGAAACACGACGTTTGATGCGCACTCTCAGTTCTTGGGCCCCTCGATAAGCCATTTAATGCCGTTGCCACGCTTGACATTGTCGAGCGCATCTTTGGCCTCTTCAAACAGTACCGTATGGGAAATCAACTCTTTCACGCTCAACTTGCCACTAGCAACCATGTCCAGCGCGAGCTGGTAGTCACCCGCCGAGTAGCGGAAGCTACCGGTCATACGAAGCTCCTTGCTGCATAGAATGCCGATAGGAAACATGGTGTTTGTCTACAGAGCACAATTCATGAGTCTCACTCTCATTCTCCCATTTCAGTATTTCTACATCGTACCTTGCCCATGCCTCCTTGTGTGAACGAGCCGCCATTGCGAACTACGTAGATGGCTGCTTGGATACAAGACTCGGCCCCGCTAGCGTCAATTACTACGTCTGCACCATCCCCCAGACCAAACTCGGCGATGATCTGCTCGGCCGTCTCCTGTGGCGTGGACTCCATTTTGCTATAAAAGATGTGAGTAGCGCCGTTGTCCTTCGCAAACCCAAGACGGGTTTCATTCACGTCCACACCAATGACAGTCGTGGCTCCAAACACGTAGCGTGCCACTTTGCATGCTAAGATCCCTACAGGCCCAACCCCAAAGACCACGACGGTGTTGCCAGGGCGGACTTTGGCTAGACGGCAAAAGTGTACAGCCACTGCCGTCGGCTCGAGTAGTGCACCTTCTTGCATGCTCACGTTAGACGGCAACTTGTAACAAAAGTCTTCAGGTAACACGTAAAACTTGGCCAATGTGCCGTCGTATGGAGGAGTGGCAGCAAATATCACGTTCGGACACAAGTTGTACTTGCCCTCAAGACAACGCAAACAGCGGCGGCACGGGATACCAGGCTCCATGGCCACCTCATCACCAGGCTTGAGCGACTTAACGGCGGACCCAACGGCATGGACAACACCAGCCGACTCATGACCCAACACTAACGGCTTGTCGACCACAAACTTGCCAATGCTGCCGTGCGTGTAATAGTGAATATCACTGCCGCAGATGCCCGTATAGCGAACGTTGACAATAACATCGTGTGGGTCTTTGATCTCCGGCACGGGTCGGTCTTCGTATTTGACGACACCGATCTTTTCAAGGACAAAGGAGGGATTCTGCATTGCTAACTAAGAAAGAATTCAAAAGTGGGAATGATTGACGTCTCTCTCTCCTAACTCAACCCATTATCATGTCACCAGAGACATGAGTATGGCAAACTTCAACGTGCAGGAGAAACACCTACCAACGATTAGCACCCATGTCATAATCGTGTAATAATAGATACAAGCGTCACCTACAATGTTTAGGACTTCCGGGGTAAATACTTTCTCCTGTTCATATTTTTTTCTATCTGCTGAGCCTCCTTTGGGTTCGTTTTAAAAGCCATCCACCAATCACAGTCGAAGTACTAGCTACTTCCGCGTCACGTGTTGCCTGAACACCTTCTGTCGTAACTCTCTTCTTCAACACGAGATTTAACACAGCGCTCATGCGCTGAATAGATCCTGATGGAGGACTAGCATCTGATCAATCTCCACACGTCTCCTTCTGCGACAAGATTTTCTTTGACCACTGTTGTGCGGGCGAGGCGTCAACTTTAAAGATGCGTCTCATTGCAGAAAAGAATTCTGTTTTGTGAGAAAGCATTCGTGTGTACCAGTCACAGAGAGCACAACACGGACTCGTTCAAGTCTGTAATTTCACTGGATAATCTCAACTCAAAAGCGAACTTCGTGAGCAGATGGTGGTCAAGGCTGGGGTGATGATTCATGAGCACTTCGAGAAACGCCTCCGACTCTACGTGCTGATCACTTTTAGCGGACTAACGATTTAACCCGGACTAGACCCTGGGATGCGTTCGCTGTGTACTGCTGTGAAAAAGGTCCTTCATCCACACCAGGATTGATGCTATGATAGCAGGACGAAGAAGAAGAAGAAGAGAAAGGTGACGATAAAAATCTAAAGAAGGACCCACCCGGTCTGGATTCACCGATCCTTCAACCTAAGCGCGGTATCGTGCAAGTGATATCGAAAGAGTTGCATCACATGACTGACTTCATTTACTGCTTGGAATGAGGGCTTGAAGAAACGACACCCTGAGTACGTGAAGATTCTTGCAGAGATGTCGTCGTTCAAGACTGCGAGCTACATAAAGTACCTAGAGCAATTGCAGTACTTCTAGAGCAACGTGACGTTCTTGCTGAACCTCAGCGCGGATCGATCGTTTCTCAAGTGAAAGTTCTTAGCGTATGGATCGTGTGATGGTCGATGCGATTGCGAAGCGCCTTATTCCGATGTGCGTGGCGTACAAGGAATGGAGTAACCGAGTCCGGTAAAAGAGTTGGCAGAAGCGTGCGATGGTGGTATTCATGAACTCATTGGCGGCACTGCGAGCAGAGCTTGCTGTTCATGAAACGCTTTCGACCATCAGCTACACGAAGCTACCGAGGCGGAGAAAGCGCAAAGACGTTGCAACCAATCTAAGGTACAGATTGAAGAGAAGCAGTGCTTCGAGTGCTGCGATATGACCGCGCAGAGTGCACCGTTAAGTACTCGGATTGAGACGTGAACGCCGTCAATCTGCTAAATCGGGTGCATAAGGACGATAAGTATCCAGACAGAAGATCCAGATATTGTAGGTGACATTGTCAGTACTCCCAATAATAAATAACACGCTAGCGCATATGCGTTTTTTGGCGGCCTAGAAAATAGAAGCATCATTTATTTTAACATTTATCCTACAATTAAATTTGTCTTGCCTTACAGTTGGGGAACCGTTCGTCAAAGAAGCAAACTGCTCGACGAGTGGATGCTCCAACGCCCGAAGTACTCGCGTCTTCGATTGTGGACAACTTTCCTACAGTTGGAGAGAACCAATGTCCTCTGCTCAAGGACGCGTTCGTGTCCAAAGGAGGCTTCGTAAACCTGGTGTTGCATGATGAATGGGTGGCGCGTCAAGCGTTGCGCATGGCTACACTAGGAGTACAGCCCTCTGTCCTGCCTTCCAGTCTACAGAAGGACATTCTTGTGGACTTTGCCGCCCCCAACATGGGCAAGAAGCTGCACGTCGGTCACTTGCGCTCGTCCGTTCTGGGCGACACCTTTTGCAATTTGCTCGAGTTCCGCGGTCACCGTGTGGCCCGAGTGAGTCACACGGGAGACGTTGGCTCAGCTTTAGCGACGCTCATCGTGGAGCTCATGGAAGAGCAGGTGCCTCTGGAGACACTGACGGACGCTCAATTGGGGAGATGCTATGAGGCAGGCAAAAGTAAAGTTGCACGAAACGATAAGACCTTCAAGCTTAAGGTGGACGATGTCGTCTTGCAGTTGCAACGTCTTGGGACGGACGAGTCGACAGTGGCTCCAAAAGTTCGAGAAACGTGGACGCGCGCGTGTCAAGTGAGTCGGGAAGCCTATCAAGGGATTTTTGACCGACTTGGAGTAAACGTCAAGGAGCGTGGAGAGTCGACGTACATGCGTTTGGTGCCCGAAATTGTGTCAAAGGTAGAGAAGAGCGGCTTGGCTGTGTCGTCACGAGGCGCGTTGGGAATCTTTCTGGACGGTTTGGACAAGCCCCCCATGTTGATTCGTAAGAGTGATGGAGGGTTCCTGTACGCGACAATAGATCTGACTTGTCTGCACTCGCGCATCTATGGATTCCCAGGCGTAGACTCCACTCAGTACGACGAGATTGTGTACGTTACCGACCAGAGTCAGCAATTGCACTTTGAGCACTTGTTTGCAGCGGCACGAAGAGCAGGATGGACAAGGCGAGAGAAGAAAGATGACGTCAAGTTGACTCATGCACCGTTTGGTTTGGTCTTGGGTCACGACGGTACCAAGCTGAGCTCGCGCAACGGAGCGTTCGACTACTTGGAAGATTTGCTGGAAAGCGCTGCTGCCGAGTGCTCTCGTCGAGCCTTGGCTTCTGCTACGACAGCAAGTGTAGCGACTGAGCTCAATTTGTCTCAAGAGCAGATCGATGCTCAAAATCGAGTGATTGGAGACGCTGCTGTGCGCTACTTTGAACTGGCTCAGCAGCGCGAGCGCAACTACAAGTTCATCATGAGCAACGTGCTTAATCTCAAGGGCAACACGGGCGTGTATCTCATGTACGCTTCTGCGAGACTACAGGGCATTCTCCGCAAAGCTGGCGGTCTAGTTACTAATGATGAGGCCTCATGGGACTTTTTCCTTGGGTTTTCAAGTGACAGTCTGGCAGCTGAAAATGTACTGGTACATGCTTCAGTCGACTGGCATCCGTCAGAGCGTGCGTTGGCATTGCTGGTCTCTCAGTTTGACGACGAAGTGACGGCAACATTGGCCCATTTGCACCCTCACTACTTGTGCGATTATCTCTTCCGCGTGGCTAGTCATTTCCATAGTTTCTACGAAAACTGTCGTGTGCTTGAGGATCCTCGCCAGGATAGTCGATTGTTGTTGTGCGCTGCAACTGACGCCATATTGCGACGTGGTTTGCAGCTTGTCGGACTTGAAGCCGTAAACCGCATGTGAGGTAAGAACCATGGGACAATAGCAAGCGTTTGATTCCGACTGCAATGAACTTGCTGAGCTTTGACGGCCATTGGGGAGGCTGACCACACAGTGCGAGGACTTGGTATGAATGATCTTGATGCAGTTTCCAGAGGCGAGACGCAAAGCGACGAACGTTGCAGACGACTACACACGAAGCCAAGCGTCGCTGTGACTTTATGGCCAGTAGTAAGACCGCACTAATGCTGAGAAGATGAGCACAAAGGGCAAAATCCTGTCATCCACGTAGCTGCAGACGTATCACATGAAAGCTGTAGACGAGCACAGTCAATAGGTCGAATATAAGACGACAATAAAGTAACGGACTGACAAGAGGCTTGGAATATACCAGGTACTTCCATTGCAGACATCTCGTAGCTCTTCTTAAGGTGTCGAGCTTTCCACCCAAGCGCTTGGAATGCTCGCTCTTGTCAATGTGCTTGCAACCATGTCTTCTGTGGCTCTATGTCTTTCGCCATACCCAGACTTTCAACGCGTTCATGCTCAAAAGAGCACCGGTGAGGTTCGGATTTTGCCGGTTCTCATGTTGTGCTGCAACTGCGTCCTATGGGGATTGTACGGACTCGTCAGCGGCAGCTACTTCCCTGTCATGTCCATTAACATTTTCGGAACAATCACGACCCTCTTGTTCTCGTCAATCTTCTACCGCTGGTCGAGCGATCGAGCTGCTTTGAACAAAATGGCAGTGGGCACAGGACTTGGACTTGTGACGGTTGTGGTCTTCACTCTCCTCGCAAAGACACAAATTGTCTCGGTATCGACCACCCAATTAGAAGCAGTTCTCGGGTACTGCGCTGTTACGGTCAATGTCTGTCTCTACGCTGCTCCGTTGCAGACCATGAAGCTTGTGATGAGTACGAAATCGTCTGCTTCGCTGCCGATCACAATGTGCGTCGTGAGTTTGCTCAACGGAGCGCTGTGGTGTGTGTACGCTCTTCTGAGCCATGACATGTTTATCCTGATTCCCAATGCTCTGGGTGTGGCCATGTGTATCGTTCAAGTAGCTCTGGGATTCAAGTACAGACCAGTGAAGCAAAAGAAGGTCCAAGTCGTCGTCAAGATTCAAAGGCTCGAAATACCTCACGAAATTGTCAAAATTGAGTCCTTCAATCGCGCAAAGAGTGAAGTGATGCTTGCTGCTACTACCTCGACGGAGACAGTGGTAATTGAATTTGCTCGCTCTAAATCGTACAGGGAGTCTGCAATCCCACGAACAGCTTAGAGAGCAGTCAAAGTGATCGATAACGAACTTGCATGCCAGATTAAACTTTGCATTTATTCCCAGAAGGAATGAAAAACAGTTGCAAAAATAACTCTTCATCTCCGTGTCTGAGTAGCTCCTTTGAAACGAAAAGAGGCATTTCTAATATTGCTAGTCATCAGCTACTTGCTACAAATGACAGTCCTACTTGGTGTACTTCGAGTGCTCACGACCGTCGCGGCTCTCCTGGTGGGTATTTCACCCTTGCCAGACTTTTATCGAATTCACAAGACTCACACAACGGGCGACGTGTCGATTCTGCCGACTACGCTCCTCTTCTGCAACAGCTTCATGTGGGCTATCTACGGGTACTCGACCCATAACATTTTCCCCGTTCTAGTCTGCAATTTATATGGCATGACTACCTCCGTCGTCTTCAGCTCCATTTACTATCGCTGGAGCTCTGACCGTGCCTCGGTCCACAAGATTTGGGCTCGTGCAGCATGTGTCCTCGCGGCGAGCATTTTCTACTTGGTTCTTGGAAGCTGTGGAGCAACAAATCAAACCCATGATCAAGTAGCTTCAGCGTTTGGCTTTATTGCTGTGTGTATCAACATTGCGCTGTACGCGTCGCCGCTTGCGAGTATGAAGAAAGTGATTCAGACCAAGGATGCGTCTTCGTTACCAATCTCAATCAGCGTTGTCTTTCTTGGAAATGCTGCGCTATGGGTAGTCTACTCCATGACAGCTGGCGATGTTTTTGTATTAGTGCCCAACCTGCTTGGCATGTTTCTCTGTGCCGCACAAGTTTTCCTGTACATCAAGTATCGTCCCAACGGCAGTGAGCCTTCAGACGAATCAAGTAGCAAGGACAAACTATTTGAAAGACCTCCCGAGTACTTGAATCACTTCGTTCGCTGGTTCAAGAATCCACTAGACTACGAAGTGCTCAAAGCTCCGGTGGCCCCTCTTCCGAGATAAAGTAACTAACAACCCGTGGCCTCTTCCTCGGAAAGCTCGAGACTTCACGCTTCCGGTATGCGAATATACTAGAGCAATATTCAAAATACTTGTTAATTCCCATGATATTTATTCAAAACAGAAGCTTTTCTCGAGAACTTGTTCGTTTGTATGAGAGCCAATATGGCAGATCCAGATGAAGGCGTGGCATCTCGTCGACCTTTACACCCTTCGATGTCTCGAGAGCGAGCTCACTCTTCCTGATTAGACCAGCCAGACCTTCTTCGAACGCTGTTGTTCGGGCGTGATGGCAACTACTCCGATGTATCGCATTGCACTGAAGAATCCAGAGTTGTGGGAAAGTATTCAAGAGAAGAAAAGTCTCGCAGCGATCGTGCACGCGTGCTCCAGTACGGACGAGACGGATGTAGCGGAAGCGCTACAAATGCGAGACGTTCTCACACCAGATGACAGCGCAGTGAGTTCCGTGGCCAAACCGTATCAAGAAAGTGGTCTGGCAATCGACGTTCGACTCCTGTGGAAGTTCCAGAGCATAGTCGAGAAGTTGACGAAAAAGCGGCGAATGAAAAGAGCGTCCGAGCGCTCTCGCTGCTTCCTTTGTCCACGATGTTTACGAGTGCACACACGAAGATCAACGCATCTACGTTGTATGGTTTCTACGCGCACATCAAGGAGCAAGTCGAGGGCTATGATAGGAATTTGCTGGACGTACGTATCGCTGTCGAAGAAGTCGTTCCAGGCGAATTGGTGGATAGTGATGTGCCACGTCTCCGAGATCTCTCAGTGTGAGACCGTGCGTCCGGGCAGTGTTGCTGTCAAGAGCGAGTTCTCGAAGCGGTCTGTGGAGGAAAAGGACAAGCACGCTAGTCGCAACGAGCGATAAATACAATGCGTCAGTCCTTCTGCTGCGCCCAAAGACCGAGGACGAGAAGGGAAGAGATTCCGCAAAAAGTCTTCCGAGTGCTCTGTGTTTCCTCCTGAATATGCGCGAGACGCCGTCTTTGGACTAGATCCCAGGATGCGAACGCTGTGTACTGCTGTGCGAGAAGTTGTTTGTCCACAGGAAGAGAGGCGTCATGGAAGGAGGCAATGAAAGAAGGATCGCTCGCGCTGGATTCGCAAGTATCCACCTCCTAATCGCTGTAACGAGCGAGACATTGCGCAAGCAACTTTTCACTTTGACCGGTTTCAAGCTTGGAACAAGGGTCAGCAGAAACAGCACCCTGAATACGAGAAGATCCTTGCAGCGATGCCATCGTACAAGACTGTGAGCTGCAAGACGTATCTGAAGCAGCTGCAATTCTCTTAGAACAACACAGGGATTTTGCTACAACTGTGCATTGGCCGGCCGTTTTTCAAGTGGAAGTTCTTTCGAAAGCGCATAGTTTGTGGCGATCGATGTGATAGCAAAGCGTATTAGCTGCGATAGTGAGTGAGAAGACGTGCGTAGTGTGCGGGGACTAGAGTGAGCGCGATGGCATCAAAAGACACACGCCAAGTTTAAGAAAGGTATTGCAAAAGCGCGCGACGGTGGTCTCTATGAGCAAGTTGAGGATGAGGAAGCTCTGCTCGCAGTCCACGAGACGCTTTCGTCTGTTTCATATGCACGAATGATAGCTGCCGAAGAAGAGGATGCGTGGAAGTGTGACGGTAAATCTTCAGCCAAAAAAGAAATGCTACAAAGTGCTGCGTACCGCCAAGTACTGGGACCGCAACGTGAACGCGGCC